>JAAGKR010000853.1:6040-120661 GCA_011419295.1 Clarias macrocephalus | reverse complement strand
GTATATGGCAGAAAGAACTAGATCCAGTCATTAACTGATGAAATAATGAGGTTTGTATTGCTTTACAAAAACACACACACACACACACACACACACACACACACACACACACACACACACACACACACACACACACACACACACACACACAAACAGGAGGAGGATCAGATTCAGGGTGGACCCAGGCCAAAATAATAAACTAAATGGTATTTATATTTAGTAGCTAAATTACCTGCCAAAAAAAATAAAAAAATAAAAAATAATAAAAAATACAGGTACCTTCCCTGACTCCCTAAACCAAAAACAGTGAATAAATTCCCTCTTCCCAAAAATAAATGGCAGCCATGCCCCTACTACTGGTGAGTGCACAAACATACAGTGAAATTATCTACAAATATATACAAAGACCAACCAAAGCAATAATCAAAGTCAATGGGAGGCTAAAAGTCACAACCAAATATCATAATGGCAAAATCACAATCTCTTCGCTCTTTCCCGCGTCTCTCTCCGGTTTCTATATGGTCACGCTGGTTGATGACGCCACTCTCAGGGCGGAAGCAACCGTGTGGAAGGTCAGGTAGATGCCGATGTGGGAACAGTGAGAAAACCTGGAGTGGAGTTTGGAGCGGCGCGCGACCAGGACACGATACACACACGCGAGCGCAACCAAGCATTTATACTAGGGGTGTCCAAATCCAGTCCTGGAGGGTCAGTGTCCAACACAGTTTGGTGCTTCTTCTTTTCAAACACAAAAATCCCCTGATTTAACTAATCTGTTAATTACTAGGTTCAGTGGGTGTGTTTAGGTGTTGGTGAATTACAAACTGTGCTGGTCACCGTCCCTCCAGGACTGGATTTGGACACCCCTGATTTATACAAAGCATAATATTTTTTGCATTTTCATTCATTTGTTTTACTCAGTAGCGCATATGATTTAAAATGTAGTGAATTACAATACTGTAAACAAAACATACTTAAGTAAAAGTAAAATTACAGATTTTAAAAACTACTTTAAAAAGTAGAAGTACACAAAAAAAACCTACTCAATTACAGTAACGCAAGTAAATGTAATTCGTTACTTTCCACCTCTGTCTATTAGGAAGGAAATATAGTACAAAGAACACACTGACAATACAAATTTCTTTAGTGCTAATTTAGTGTAGTAGTTAATGACAAGGCAATTGTTTCATCATCATCTGAAACCAGTCAATGACTTAGCTGTATAGCTATTTAGGGGGAATTTGTTATTTAAACTGTGTTTACCTTATCAGGTGGATCTTGTGCATTTTTTATGCAAGTTGCAGACTTCCGACCTTCTTTGTTCACACCCCAGCTGAGAAGTGTATCTGAATTTCTTTTTAGGCACATGGGCCTTGCACCCTTTGACAAGATACACTATCAACATACGTACTGGATGTCTTTGGAAAAGCTTTCCAGATATGCATTATACCGCCAGTTTCAGAAACAAAACTGGATCAGCAGACAGACATGTAGTTCAATAGCACCAAATATGCTTTTTTCTTCTGCACTAGTCACAAAGGATCTCACGTGTTAGAATTTCATTTAGAGCACTGTACAGACACTGTCTCTATGATGCATGTTTTAGATGGCATGATACTGTAGGTTATGAGTTGCTTGGCCCAGCCACAAAACAGAATTACATTAGTTGTGATGATTATCTGATCCCAAACATGGTTATTTTTGATGGTGATTAACATAGTTCTCATTCACAGCCTTTTTAAATATTAAGACCTATATAAAAATTTTAAATTTATTGTACTGTATCTTTATCTTAGATAAATGTGGCCAGCTGTCAGCTACGATCACTAAACTGTTACTCAGTTTTACCCAGTTTTATTTAACATTGGTATTTAATGAAGTTTTGCTTTGTTGCTCAGCAATCTTTAAAAAACTTTGTTGGGCATGTTGGAAGTCTATGTCTGTGAAGAGTGACTTATTTAGAATGCTTTGAGTAGTATTAACTCTTCTGACTAAATTCTTGGTATATGAAAAATTGCATTGTAAAAAATTCCCAGTAGAAATCAGAGCAATGTTTAATAGTGAATGTGAGAGCATTTCCACTCACACAATGTGATAAGAAACCAGAGGATTGAGATTAAACAGCTGCGTGGCCATAGGAAAACCATATGTTAGGAGACTCACCACGTAAAGACTTGGACAAGGTTCACATTGTCTGATGAGTTCAGATTGACTCTACTCCAGAATGATCTGTATGTCAGGATGAGAAAGAAAGTGCATGAAGTGCCATGCATAGTGCCTACTGTACAAGCCTCATAATCTGGGGTTGCTTCAGTTAGTCAGGTCTAGTCTTAGCAACATTATGTAATGATAAAATGAAGTCAGCTGATGATCTGAATTTAGACCAGGTAATCACATCTATGGATTTCCTCTTCCTTGATTGTATATTCCAGGACTCAGTTTCTGAATAAGTGGTTCATTTTCACACCTGATCTGGCCACCACAGTGTGTGCTAATATCATAGATAAATGTGTTCTAATAAATATAGTTTTTTTAATGCTTATTTTATTCAAAATTCTATATTTTTATTTTAATTGTATTCTCCATTGCATGTAGTGTGAAATATTTCTTTCTTTCTTTTTTTATTTTTTATTTTATTTTTTTTAAATGGTATTTATATTTAGTAGCTAGATTACCTGCCAAAAAAAAAAAAAAAAAAAAAAAAACACAAACAAAAACAAAAATACAGGTACCTTCCCTGACTCCCTAAACCAAAAACAGTGAATAAGTATTGGTAAGTATTCAATCAGTCATATAAGCATTTCATTGCATTCCTGTTGTATAAATAACAAATACAATTTGAATTTGATATTTTAATTTGAATATTAGAGTGGGTGACTTATATATTTTTTTCCTGGCCAAGCAGTGTCTTACCAATACTATTACCAATACACTGAAATGCATATTCAGGTACTGTAATGCAAGAACATGTTCCTGACGCTCCCATATCTCAAATGTGATACCTAAAAAAAACACAGACAAGAATCACACAGGGTGTGCAAGTGCCTGTGTTTTTCGCCACACACACACTATATAGATATAATATTACATTATATATACTATATGTTATATATACTATTTGCAACAAAACGTTTCAAAAGGCAATAGGAAAAGGTAATAATTACACACACCTTGATATAGGGTGTTGTTCTACTTAGGCCACACCCTCCCTCTTTAAACAAATACACCTGTTATGCTTAGATCCAATAAGCATTCAAGTTTATATAGCTTTCAGTTGGAAAATATGCATAAAAATTATGATTTGGTCTTGGAATTTGTTTTGGTGACAGAAGCTTAAAAATATATAGGAAAAAAACAACAAAATATATAAAACAAAAAAAAAAAAAATTGAATAGGATTGAATAGGATGTGTTTATAATATTATCTAATAAATATCAGTTTTATATACAAACTGTAAAGCTTTTTACTACTCACACAGAATCAGTACGTAACTGCCATAACATATAATGTTTCATCACAGATAACATATTCCTCAAAGAAACACATGAAATGTGAAGTTAGATCAATCACTTAAAAAGTCTCAGACAGGTGATGATCTGGGGCTGACCAGCCCATTAAAAATAATTGCTGTCTTTAATGGTTTCATTCAACCGGTTTATATAGTCTATAGTATTTTATCGTGTGAAAGGGAACTGATCTCAGATCAGATGAGAAGCGCAGAAGTCTGTGTCTCCTGCCGCAGGTTTGGCTCCGCCCCTCCGACCACGTCATTGGCTAGCTTGGTAAGTGTTCAATCCAGGCTCTCATAATTGGGCAGATTCTTACACAACTGCGTTCATAAACTCAGTTGTGTAAGAAGTTGTGTTTTAAACAACCCAAGAGTGTAGCACACAAGACTGGTCGAGGATACCCGCTCAGCATCGCATCGGAGGGAATCCTGTAGCTCGCCGGCGACGCGGTGTTTCATGTAGGTGTCTGAGTGCATGCTCCTGGGGTGTCGCATCCCTCCTAGAGAAAGTTTACAGCGGACCAGCAGGACGCGGTGCATGCCGAGAGCGCATGGTTTCTAATAATGCATTAATCATTTATGAGGAATTTCGGATGTTTTGTGTTTTGTAGGCGAATAGATGACAGGAGATGACAGGAGTTTTTTTTTTTTTTTTGAACTTAAAGAGATTTATTAAGAATCGGATGAGACGGTGATCATTATGGTTGCTGGTTGTGATCATTTTGCTTCTCCTTATTCCTCTCTTGTTTTTTTCTTATGGTTGTTGTAGTTGTAGTAGTAGTTGTTGATGTTGATAATGATGATGATGAAGACAGATCCCTTATTTGCCTATCATGATTAATGAAAAAGCCAATATATATATATATATATATATATATATATATATATATATATATGTATGTGTGTGTGTGTGTGTGTGTGTTTCATTTTGCATCTGTGCTTACTAACTTTAACTTACTTGCACTTGTACAGTGTATGGACTTGCATTGCGTGTACCGACTTGCAATGAGTGTGTGGACTTGCTGTGAGTGTGTGTATTTAAGTCCTTCAGAGGAGAGAAGAGTCACGGGTTCATAAACTGATGCTGCAGCTCTTTGACGCAGTCATTTAGGATAAAATTTAATAGCCTGCCTGACGCAAAATGACAGCAAACTGTCATCCAAACCTGCATAATGTCCACGGCTACTAACCAGCCTACGAATATTTCTGCTTATGGCAAAATGTTAAAGCTTAATATGTAGCTTTACCATATTTGTTCCTGCTCCCATGGCACGGTACGATGAAGCACCTTAGAATTGTTTTCTTCATGATGCATGTTAGAAAGATGTCGAATTAGCCGATAATTCAAAGGAAAGTTTATGCTGTATAATCAGGAATGCTCAAATATGAAACGTTACTAATAAAAATCCACAAATAAAAGTTAGCCCACGGCTTCAAGATGTCACAGTGAGGCGTTTACAGTTTGCACTGGGATATTTGTATTAGTGAAATGTCTATCAGAAGGCCAGTGTTATATGAGTCTTCAAAAGTACACAACTGCAATGAGATGCAGAGACACCATATGCCACCGTAAGAAAATTAGCATGTGTATGGAAGCCTTCATCCTTACTGTAATTTGCATAAGGACAGTACCTTTAAAACATCCATATGTTTTTAGCCTGTAATGCATCTTGTTTTTTTTTTCTTTTTCCAATTCTAGCCAAAATTCTTACTTCTGAAAAATACATAGGACTCTGTTAATCAGTATCACACTCCTTTTTTATTCAAACCCATTATTTATTATTATAGTTAAAGACAACATCAGTCTTGGATGTTGTCCTCTGTCCTTACAATCACCGCATAATAGATAAAACGACACATTCATTTTTCATTCAGCATTTCCTCCAACCTTCTTCCCACTCCATTAGCCCCTATAATGGTTAAACCTTTGTGTTTAAGTAATCAGACACTTCCATTATATTTATTATTATGTCTGAAATAGAGTAACCAAAATAAATGGACTTTGTGTGATTGTGTTTGCATGCTATAAATGTTGTATTTAACAAGGGCACCTTTGTCACATTGAGGACTTGAATAATTTTGTGTTATCATAGTGTATTATATCAATAAAAGCAGCTCGTTATACAGTACACCTTGCAGCCTTGTGTAATTCGTGGTGCTCATTTCCTCTCAGTCATTTCTCTCATCGCACCGCCCTTTCCTTTACATATTTTTTTCAGCATTGTTTCACTTCAGTTCATGCCCCATACTGTTTACACACATGGTTCATTGTCTAGTCTTTAAGCAGTGCATCTTCTAAATCAGTATTTAGTCAGTGTGATGAATTCACTCCTTATACATCAGAATCTAGTCCACTATGCCATTTATCCTCAGATCGTCCACTGTTCAATTTGAAACACTCTCATTCCACTGGCCTCATCCTGACTGTTGGGTAGATGCTCCAGTGTCTTTGAATCTTTTTTTTTTTTTCCTTTTTTCGGTCACATATGGATTGGTTTCTTTTCAAAATGTCTGCCTCATCCAATAGGATTGTTTTTTTCTCTCAGGTCTTAATTTAGACTTGGTCTATCACCTGTCTTCAATCCCCTGATTTATGCTTTTGCCCTGTAAGTGAAAAGTTGACCGGGTAATTGCCTCTTAACAGGGGAAGACATTTTAAATCCAGCTGTCAGTGAACTGTGTTTCCTATTGTGCTTTGTGCACACTTCCTCACAGAGAATTGTAAGGCTACATACTGTATAGCAGGCAAGCTCAATGAGTGACATCAAGCATCTCCTGATGGTTGGTTATGTTGTGACCACTTGCTTGCTACACCTTATCTTTTGATGCAATAGTCTATGTTTTTTTTTATTTAACATCAACATGTTTGTTTAAACATTTTGTATAATTTGGACTGTACTATTTACAATGCTGTACATTCATAGTGCTGTATATAAGAAGCAATTTACTGGACAAAGATTTATGATATTTTTTCTTGTAATGAAAGATATGCACTTATATATTGCAAATTATACACAATTTAGATTCAAAGAACTTCATTAATTCCATTAGGAAATTGCTTAAGGTCAAACATAATGTTTAGATTTAAGAAACACAGATTACTTAGCAGTTGATGGCTACTGTTCATTAGCTGTGCAACCCTAAAATTGATGACCAAATTAGCTCCCAACAAATGTAATTATTGCACTTTGAATGCTCTTACATGTAGGCATTGACACCCAAATTGTGGGAATATTACTTTACTTTTACATCAGGAAAAACAATTACACTTATTAAAATTTTTAAAAGTTATTTTTTTTTTTGTAGTGCTGGTGTGGAGTGAGGTCAACAGCTGCTCTGGAAAGTGGGAAAGGACGCACACATGAGGAGACACTGGCAAATTACTGTTTGTGCTAAACAGTGTCTGTGTCTCTAGTTCTCCTCTGCGAACCATTTTTAAGAGAATCACACACACATACACATTGTTGCTGGTTTGTGAGCACGTTCATTCTCTCTCTCTCTCTCTCTCTTACTCTCCACTTTATTGATTCTCAACTTACATCAACCACAGACAATATTTAGTCACATTGTCCTCAGCTATGTGTCCTTCCCCACTTCCCTGACTCTTTCCTTTCACAGATCAGTGCTTGATCACGCACCCACCACCACAGACTCAGTTTTCTTCACATCTCAACTTAAAATGCCATCATTGCCAACAGCCATCTTTAAATTTTAAGTAACCGTTATATTTTATTGATGCTTCTTTGCTTAGCCTTGTTCTTGGATAAAAAAAAAAAAGAATTTTTAAATATGTTCTGTCAGCAGGAAAGTTCATTGAAAGATCTAATTTTGAATGAAGTATGCACTTTTATATATAAAAAAAAATTTGTTAGTTCGCACATGCCTAAAACAACCTCAAACTAAATGTAAAAGCTGCTAGGTAAATAAGAGCCAATGAAAAGTTGTGCGATTCATATTCTGAACAGCTGATTATTTAATTCAGTAATCAAATATTTGACTATGAAAATAGTCATTAGCTGCAGCCCTAATGTCCATGAAAGATTAATAATGACTTAACGGCTAAATGATTATTCAAAGATCAAAGAGTATATCCAAGAATTTAAGAATGTAGCAAAAACTGAGGTATGGTAAAACTATGTAAAACAAGTTTAAACAACAACTGAGATAAAGTCTGTAATACTAGTTTAATGTTAATGGTGATATTTTTAATTGAACAATTTTATATTTATATAACAGTGGCATAGTATAAGATTATCCATGGACATAGCTGGCTGTTAGACGTTCATAATCAATTTAATGCATATCAAGAATTTCAGATTCTAGTAGATGGCTACCATGTCTAAAGAAAACACCTTTTAGACTACTTACAGGATGGAGCACCTGGTCAGAAAGCACACACTAACATTATCCATGTGTTTAGCAGGTGACCATGTCTTCGTGGGTGATAGCGGTAGCTCTTGGTATGGTGGGTCATTGCTTGACTCAGCGCACAGAGCCCATGTTTGTAGCTGTCACTCAGAGTGTGCTGCCTCCTGATTATGAGAACAATCCCACTCAGCTGAATTACGGTGTGGCTGTCACTGACGTGGATGGGGATGGGGACCTGGAAATATTTGTGGCTGGGTGAGTAATTTATAACACAAGACGTTCCAAGGCAAAGTTTTATTTAAATTATGTTCTAGTCAAAACAGATATTTAAGAAGGAAAAATGAAAGAAGAAAATATACAAATGTTAAAACTTCTTAGCTGGAGAAAGATGCCAGCATCCAACCTCACTTTGCATCGATCAGCCATTACATTATGACCACAGTCTTAATATGTAGTAGGTCCCCTTTTGCCACCAAAACAGGCAAGACATGTACTCCACTAGACCTCTGAATGTATTCTGTGGTACCTGGCACCAAGCCATCAGTGGCCGATCCTATGAGTTGCGAGGTGGGGTCAGTCTTTGCTCTCCACACGCATTAACAAGCCCATTACCAGTTCTCGGGAATTCCTTGGACCACTTTTGGTAGGCCCTGACCACTGGAGACTGGGAAGAGTTGCATCTAGTCATCACAATTTGACCCTTCTTAAAATTGCACAAATCGTTGAACCATTTTTTTCTGCTTCCAATACATCAACCTCAGGGACAAAATGTTCACATGCTGCTTAATATATCCAACTTCCAGATGCCACTGTAACGAGATAATCAATGCTTTTTACTTCACTTGCCAGTGGTCAGAACGCTATGGCTGATTGATGGATAACATTACAACCAAGGAACTGCTGAATGATAGGAAAACAGCCATGGTCATGATATAACCTTTTTAAAAAGTGTCATTTAGCTAACAGGAAAAGAGAAGAAGCTGGAGAAAGGCTTTAATAAGGCAAGATGGCACTGTAGTGTGCATTTGGAAAACAATTTTATAATTGTAATGTAATGCTGTACATAATATAATTGAAAACAACAAGACTAAAAGGTTTATCTTTCATTAAATTTGTTTAGCTTTAGATGGCTTAAAATGCTGCAGTTTTGATAAACTCAATGTTCTTTAAAACATACAAAAATTTATAAAATAACAATTTATCATGATAACATAATTATAAATCGAAACTTATTAATAGATGAGCTTCTCTGAAAGTATTATGACAGAAACGTTTAATATTAATCAATATTTAAAAAAATGTTTCTACCTGCAGGTACAATGGCCCAAATCTGGTGCTGAAGTACGATAAAGCAAAGAAAAGATTATTGAACATTGCTGTAGATAACCGCAGTTCACCGTACTATGCACTCAGAGACCGACAGGGGAATGCAATTGGAGTCACTGCATGTGACATAGATGGTGATGGAAGGGAAGAAATTTATGTTCTCAACTCCAATAATGCTTTCTCAGGTGTGTACGTTACATACACATATTCTAATGTAGAGATACAAACACACAAGGCATGTAAAGGAAAGCAATGCATGACTATTTATACAGTTTGATCTTCTGCTTTCATTAACCAGGTCGAGCAACGTACACTGATAAGCTCTTCAAGTTTCGCAATGGACGTTTTGAAGATCTTTTAAATGACGAGATAAACGAACAGAGGGATGTGGCAAATCGAATGGCAGGCCGGTCTGTAGCCTGTGTGGATAGAAAGGTAACAGAATTTCATCAAATTTCACCTGATGAGTCTCTCAGACATCCTCTCAGACTGTCTACTGAGAGTCAAATGGGCAGCTAGGAAAAACTTCACGCCTCATTTGCATGGAACATCTGCAAAATACTTAGATCTGACGGAGCATCATGTTACAAGACAAGACCTTATATGAGAACCGCACATGAAAGATTATGCTGTTCCATACAATTCAGAGCTAATCAGCAAAAGTTTATAGATTGCTTATGGTGTAAATTATGTAGTTGATAGCTAAAGTACAATAAGCTGAACTGCATATTTCTGGCTTCCCTACTCTTCTCCACTGCCGTCAGCAATGAACGATGTCCACTTATCCTGTGAGGCAGCAGCCGAGGGATTGAAATAGATTTTTTGATTGCAGCTCCATTTGACTGAGCAATAAGAGGATGCTGTTCTGCGGTACTGCGTAAATGATGTAGCACAGCTGGGTGAGGGTGTAAACTAAAACAACACAAATGTGTTCAGTCTAGATTTAACTGAACTGTGGAAGAAAAAACACACAGCATCATTTAATAACAGCGAGGAGGTTTTAAGAGATCCCCAGGGAGACTGTAATAAACGGTTAATGTAGTGCTATAGATTGCTAATCCTGCCTCTTTCAGAAGTTGCAGTCTTATAAGGGCAATGGAAACGATTAGTATAAAAAAAATGCCAGTGGATTAGATATTATGTGTTAAAACGTGAGGTCTGCTGCCATTTATTCATCTGCTGAATTCCCATCAACATGAAGGACAATGATGAAAAGCATTTTAAAGAAAGTGTCCTGTTTGACAATGAAGTGCTGTCATTTGTCTCTTAAGGGTGGACAGGGAGATAAATTGACCTGCTTGTGGAATGGAGATAAATTGGTTCTTACTCACTCCTATCTGTACAGGCCAGTAATTATCCATGGGTTTTATGGTTGCTACTGGAACCTTTTCCAACAGAAGCAGGATGCATTAGGAAAAAAAGACCAGCATTTAACTGGCAGAGCAATGCCTTTTTCTTTAACCACTTGCAATATGATGAAGGTCTTTTGTGTTTTTTTAGGGACACTGGTATTTAATATTGTCTACCTAGCTAAAATCTTAAACACATAAAATATTTTTATATTAAAATATTTGCTAGTGGTATAATGTTGGTGTAAAGGTAGAGGACCCACCTGATCCTGATCTTGTGGTACTGTTTATGGAGTTCCCCTGTGGGTTCTCTGGTTTCCCTCACCAATTATAGACAGTATATACTGTGTGTATATATACACTATATTGAATAGTGCTGTATATATAGCTCTTTGCCCGTCTTGTGCAGCTCCAATAGCTTTTACTCATTTTTATTTATTTTAAAACAAGCATAAGATATAATGCCAAAGTTTGGCTATTAGAGCAGTCCTTTTCCCCCTCACACAACATTTTAGCCAGGATAAGTTGTGATTATATACGACATGGTTGAGATGAGCTAGAAGTTGGTAACTCAGTCAGCTCATCTAGGAACTGATATATGAGATATCAGGAATGAGCCAGAATGCCAGATGGAAAGGTGAAAAAATAAATGGCAGCTCTACCTGTACCTTTAGATATACTGTAGATATACAAGCAAGGGCTGATTACACTGGTCTCTTCAAATGATATTATGTAGTAAAAAAAAATTTCTTTAATAAAAAAATAAAAAAATAACCAAAATCTAAAAAATTTTCACACTGTCCTGAGAAAAGTGCAGAAAACCTGTTTAATTGAAACTCAGTTATAATGGAAGTGCAGTTGTTTTAAATTTTAGTGATTTATCTTGTTTTTCTAGATTTCCACCAAATGATTAATCAGTAAATTTACTGATTATGCTTAATATCTGCATATTTTAGTATTTCAGAAATCAAGCCGCTCTTTTTGCAGGAATAATGCGGGGAAATATTTCTTATTATAATAGACAGAATATAATAAGGTATATTTAGGTAACCTTTGTCCATTGATCAAACATACACTATAGACAGTGGGGGAATTAATATAGCTGCATTCAAAAGTTGAGCTAAAAACATACTTCATTGATTTTTTACAGTTGTTTCAGTCCATTACTTGATGGGACGAGCAGCATTCTAACAGCACTGGGACATTTTATTTTATAGTTTCCATCACTTGATATTTAAAATGACAATTCTAGCAAAACTCAAATTATTACCACAACTGCAACATGCTGTCAGTGAGTCAGTCTGTGTGCAGCTGGGCAACATTTTATTTTATTAACATTTTATCTAGCTGTAGCTTCTTCAGATTGAATAGAAAAAAGTAACTACAGTACGGTATCTACAGTAAAATATTAAAAAATCAAAATAAAACTTTAATGTTTAAAGATTATTTACTATAGTATTCCACTAACGTGGAATGACAGAAAAAATAAGAATTGTGTGTGTGTGTGTGAAAGTTTAGACACCCATCCAGCTGAAAAGGATCGGAATTTAATTAACTCATTAAGCCTTAACTGACTCATTAAGTCTCATTAGGCTGGTCAAGAATTGTCATTAGGAATAATAATTTGAGTAATAAATTCCCTGACTCTTCAAACCTTGTGCTAGCACTTAACTACCATGGTAAGTCATCTAAGTAGCTGAATGAGATTCTGAAGATTAAGTTCACTGATAACTACAAAGTAGAGGAAAATTATTAAAAGATATCAAAGTGCTTCTAGCTCAAACTTGGCACTGTCATTAAAAATGGCAGTTTAGGGGAACTGCAGACGTCAAAGTTCTGGAAGAGCAAGGAGATAAAAATTCCTGTATTCTGGCATGAAGAATCATCAGAAGGAAACCTTACACGTGACCTTAATACAAAGCTGAATGTCTGATTTATGCAAGACAATGTCTAGAAGCAAGAGGAAGTTTGGAAACAAGTGCTACTGTATGTGCCTTGGTCACAATCACTAAACATATGTTTGGAGAAAAAAGCAACAGCATTTTATCAGCACACTTTATCTAGCTGTTTTATCTGACAAAGACCATGAAATTCCCATTGTGTCCGAAGAATTTTGAACAACCCTTCCTGGACCAGGGTCAAAATGGAAAAATATGCATTTATTAAGTTCATACTATTCCCTAACCATGTGTTCTCAATGTGTCTATCGTGTCACTAATTTCCTATCATGTACACCATCACATGCTCACCACTTCCACTGAGATTGAACTGAATCATTACTATGTCTGACCAGGTTGCACCGTGCTCTTACTGGGCATTTGTCACATGCTCACTACGATGTCATTGCGCCAGTGGGTTGGTAGAAGTACCGCAACACATGCAGTGCTTTTTATCACGAAATGATGGTGTGAGGAATTGGATCCTGTATTTGTACTAAATTTACTGAACGTAACATAAACATGCTGACAGCCTGCTCCATGCCTGCCATTAACATGGTAAGCACTAGAAGAACATAATATGAACTTGATGGTGTCTTCTACAACATGGCATGGACCTACTGTACCATGACCATCACAGCACAAGCCTGAATTGGTCTTTCCGAGAATTCTTTTGGCTTAGTAACAATACAGTGACATCCTAACAACAACTCAGTCAGAAAGCCATCGAGTCTTTCCCAGCTGCAACATGAGGTGTTAACTGGTCAATGCTGTTACTACATATTTATTAACATCCATAACTGTTAAGCATATGGTGCATGTGCTTTGGGGTTGAGTAGCAGCTAGTGTGGCAGAAAACATAGAACAAGAAAATGGGAAGATGGATTCTGTTAAAAATAGCAGACCAGATATATATGTACAGACATACTCAGTGAAGAAGCTGTTTGGATTTTCAAGAAATACAAGCTGAAGCTTTTGCGATGGCTTTCATCGTCCCCCTAAAGGCCAATGAAAGTGAGTGAAAATGTATTAAGCAAAAATAAAAGTATCTAAGCGGGATACAGAATCCACCTTGGTTGGCTTACCAAATTCTTTTTACTACTTAAATCAGCAAACTATGTAATTTGGCTAGGGTTGCCAAAGCATTCATTGTTCATTTGGTTATCTTTAATAACCAATGAATGAGAATGACTGAAGGGTCCTGTGTATATGGAGCCTGTCCCATGATCATTAAGCACAGGACAGCCATACATCATGGAGACTGTCTGCATAATTCAACCTGTCAGCGATAGGGCAACTTTCATATGAAGGGAATTCGCTGTAATCTGCTAAGCATAGCAATGCCTCACTATTTGCCTGCAAATGGATCCCATAAGAAATTTAGATCAAAATTGCATTTGGAAAATATGGTGAGACAGCCTTTTTAAGTGTGTTTCATTCTATGAAAATCTAATGTGTCAGTCTAGTGTGTCAAAAAAATTATCCATGATGATTGCATGATTGACTGACAGTGCTGGACTGATGGTTATTAAATGAGGTAAAAAAGTGCTTGACTGGTTGTTTCTCTATTGTCTGGAGTTTGAATACTGAAGATGCCATAGTCATTCATGGCTAGGAGTCCAAGAAAGTATAATTGGCCATGCTGGATGGATAGGATGGCATTACTCTGTTAACAGAGCAACACAAGCCAATTATGGCCGTCTGTCAGCTCATGTGTGTGGGAAAAAAAAAACGGTTGCGGTTGCTGGCTTTATGCGTTTTGGCGAAAGCATGTACCAGTCTTCAGGTAGCTGGCTTTTAAATTCCTATTAATTAACAGCGATTTAAATTGCGACAAAATAAAGCTAGACGGTTTATTTAAGAAAGTGGGGTGAAGGGGCGATATCATGTAACCTATCTATCAGTGTGTGTTTCCAATCTGTACTTACTGATGATTATGAATCAAATAAAATTGCTATCCCATTAAGTAATTTTCAGTAAACTGAAACCAATGAGGCCTGTCATATTTATAGCATATAAAATATTCTCTTAACTCTCATTCTCAAGCTGTTTTCTTGACCTGAGTTCCCAGTAGAGTGCAGAGAACAATGTAATGTGTTTGACATTTATATTACTATGCTTCATTAAGACCGCAGAGACTAGGTAGTGGTATTTATATACTTATGCACACTTTTCTTTAGTTCATCATTTCCCTGGTGTGGAGATGCAGGGATCGCTGGAGAGTTTATTGAAACTGTGTGCGTAAGTTCATTTAGATGGCTCCTTCACTGAGTTCAGGCCCACAGGGACTCTGTCTGATAATGGAGTGTGAAATTAATATCCACGGGGTAGGTGCTGGAGAATGCAGAGAAGACGGAGGAATGGGGTCCTCAAACAAGAGAAATGAAGGCCTACAATCCAACAAAGTAGTAGTTAACATTTGGGAGCACATATACACGCTGTGTTTGGTATTTGCATAATCACACGTTTTCTGTTTGTGCAGAGATATGAATCGATTCCAATGGTAGATGCACAATAAATAATCCTGCTCTGTATTAGGGAACAGGGCGCTATTCTGTCTACGTTGCCAACTACGCCAGTGGGAATGTAGGGCCACATGCTCTGATTGAAATGGATGAAAGCGCCAGCGACCTGTCCATGGGGATTATTGCGCTGTCTAACGTGGCAGAGCAGGCCGGAGTCAACAAGTTTACAGGTATGATGTTATATTACTTTATATGTGATAGAGAAAGGGTTTATTACTAAAAAACTCTTAAAAGCAGCTGCCATTAGGGTCAGTGTGCTTAACCCTGTGGGTGATTTACACCTGAATCCACTGCTCATATCGGCTGCGAGTCATTGAGTTATGGACAGTGTTTATTGGGTAAAGCAGCCCTAATAGAGAGAGAAGGTGCATGTAAAGGCACTGCAGCAGCTCAGTGGCAGCTTTTGGCCCACTCAGCTGTTTGCTGTTCTGAAAGTCATAGGGAGCCACAAGGACGACAGAGCCATACTTCAACCTGGACTTGCTCAATGGGCCAAACATTCTATTAATCAGCATAGATTGTGAAGTGGACTTTCATCCTCTATTCATGCTGTTTCAGTAGAAGCACAGGTATGAAAGGTTGTGCACTGAGGCAGGAAAAACAAGAGAATTGTTCTGAAAGGTCATTTCGGATATATGATAAAGCCATTATCATTCTGTGTAATTCGAATACTATATAAATATTTTTTCATTTGCATGGGCTTGTGGTTCAGTTGCATTTGGGTTTTGCTAAAGAACAGTACAAAAATATTGTTCATGTTATTAATTTATCTAATTGAATGCATTGCAGAGGGAATGTTTACAACATTTAAAGATGTAAGCTTTAAGCATTCTGTTTTAGCATTGCCTCCAGGGTATTAAAACAAGTGCTGCAGTGAGGGACAATATGGCTGTAGAGAGTATATAATGTGATTGTACTTTGTGTCAGCAGAAACAGTGGCATGCCTGCATAGAGAAATGGCCTGGAAAAGCAGTAATGATTTGCACATTGCATATGGTAAATGTACTTGTCCCTGCGATGAACTATAGGAGGACGTGGGGTTGTAGTGGGGCCCATACTCAGCCAGACCCTTCCGGATATATTCTGTGACAATGAGTACAGCTCCAACTTCCTCTTCCGCAACAACGGAGACGGGACATTTACAGATGTGGCCACGCAGGCAGGTGAGCGGCACAGGGAAAGTATTTGGACACTTGACTATTACGCACATAGAGTATATTTATCTATTCCAAAACCGTGCAGGCAAACAAAGAGCTGATCTCAGTTTTGCTGCTATAGTACACTGTTTTGTGAAAGCTTTCCATTAGATCTTTGGGGATTTGTGGTTGTTCAGTTACAAGCATTAATGTGGTCAGTCTCAGAACACCTTTATTGTAAAGGTGTCCCAAAGTTGTTCCGGGGTGTTGAGGTCAGGGCATCAGATGCTCAAGTTCTTGCACTCCATCATTAGAAAACTGTGGCTTTATGGGCCTTACTTTGTGCACAGGAGCAGCGCCATGATGAAACCTTTGGGCCCATCTTTTCCACTTAAGAGAAAATATGATACTTCAGCAAACAAAGTCATCCTATACAATTGTACACATCTGCTGTACAGGTGTGTCAATGTTTTGGAACTACATATGAGAGTGATGGTCAAGTGTCCAAATACTTTTGCCATAGTGTATTTTTTTGGCTTTAAGTATGCAAACTGATCAACAGCAAAAATAAATATTTTGTAGTAATTGTTAAGATGATGTCTACTTGTTGCAGGAGTTGAGGACAAAATGCAGCATGGGCGTGGAGTAGCTCTAGCAGATTTTAATCGGGATGGGAGGACAGACATTGTGTATGGCAATTGGAATGGGCCACATCGTCTATTCCTGCAATTAAACAATAACCGCAAACAAAGATTCAAGGTGGGTTTTTAAATCTATACATTTAAATTTGTTCGTTTGGATTATACTTTCAAACAAAATGATTTACATTTAAGGTAGCATACACACAACTGAGCAGATTTAGGTCATTCCAACCATGGCTGCTGGACGGTGCTTATAAGTATAAACGTTTTGTACCAATTGTTATTTGACTAACTATTGATTTTTGAAATGGGATGCAAAATCGATTCTGTTATTTATCGTGATTCTTTTGTGTGGCAATTCATGTATTGCTTTGAGAATTTTTTTTTTTTATTACATTTGTGGTTGTTTGCATTTGAGGTGGCAAAATCTTGCTGTTCCTCTATAATCCTACATTGAGCTATTCACGCAGTTGTTGGCACGCAGCACAGCACCCTGTGTGGTAGGACAGAATTATTTGCAAATTTGTTTAGAACTGTAACAAAATCAGAAAAAAATGTAATTAAACTGAGATATTTGTAAAATTGTGATATTTACAAAATTACAATACAAATAGAATCAGCAACTAGGTATCGTGATAATATATCATCTGGTCCCTGGTGATTCCCACCTCTACTGTTTGCACTTATTTGCTGAAAGTTGAAAGCTAATGATTTAGATGAAGAATGTTAGGTGTCATTTGGTAGTTGAAGGATTTACATATTTTGGCGTAATTGCTCCAGATTTCTTAATTATTTTTAAACGTGTACATGTATCTGCGTGCTGGTAATTTGATGCTTGGACCGTATAACTGAGCCTAGATTTTCTTCTGGATTATGAAATGACTTCAGTTACACTTTGCAAAATTTTATGCTCCATGATTCAGAATTTGTCTATATCTTCACCTTTTTGATTAAAGCATTCTTACTTTCACTGAACAATTAACTCTGTCACTCCTCTTGAAGCAAACATAGTACGATGTTACAGACTGTAAGACATTATGATGGCTGCTGATTATGGAGCTCTGCAGATTGGAGCACTGTTGATTATCCTAATGCTGGTGGAGAAAGTGTTGATGAGGAAGTGACTGTCTTCCTCAAACCTGACTGTGTCTGAGGCCTTTTCTATGACCACAGTGCAATTACACATACAATCAGAGGTCTACATGATTATATCTGACTGATTACAGTATTCAAATACAGTAGACTAAAATGAAAGATATGAAGAGCATCTTATCCAGATACACATTAAAATCATTTCTCTGACTCAGTTTGACTAAATTGTTCTAAATTAGGCTGGATTCACTTTGTTCCTATATAAATAGAGTATAGGATTAGCCTTTATCTGTATCTGGAAGACTTTGGGTAATGGGTCCAATATACCAATATATATATAATCAAATAATAAAATAAAATCTATTTGTTATATATATATATATATATATATATATATATATATATATATATATATATATATATATATACACACACACACACACACACACACACACACACACACACACACACACTGTATATACAGTACAGACCAAAAGTTTGGTTACACCTTCTCATTCAAAGAGGTTGAATTTATATTATGGCAAGAAAAAAGCAGCTAAGTAAAGAAAAACGAGTGGCCATCATTACTTTAAGAAATGAAGGTCAGTCAGTCTGAAAAATTGGGAAAACTTTGAAGTCAAGTCAAGTCAATTTTATTTATATAGCGCTTTTAACAATTGACATTGTCGCAAAGCAGCTTTACACAATAAAAAGAAGTAAGTCTGTATGCAATGTGTATGAATCAAAATGATAAGATTGTCCCTGATGAGCAAGCCGAGGGCGACGGTGGCAAGGAAAAACTCCCTGGGATGGTAATAGGAAGAAACCTTGAGAGGAACCAGACTCAACAGGAAACCCATCCTCATCTGGGTGATAACGGAAAAGTGTCTCCAAGTGCAGTCACAAAAACCATCAAGCGCTACAAAGAAACTGGCTCACATGCGGACCGCCCCAGGAAAGGAAGACCAAGAGTCACCTCTGCTGCGGAGGATAAGTTCATCCAAGTCACCAGCCTCAGAAATCGCAGGTTAACAGCAGCTCAGATCAGAGAGCAGGTCAATGCCACACAGAGTTCTAGCAGCAGACACATCTCTAGAACAACTGTTAAGAGGAGACTGTGTGAATCAGGCCTTCATGGTAGAATATCTGCTAGGAAACCACTGCTAAAGACAGACAACATGCAGAAGAGACTTGTTTGGGCTAAAGAACACAATAAAGAACACAATAAAGAAAACTCTTTGAATGAGAAGGTGTGTCCAAACGTTTGGTCTATACTGTATATATATATAATTTTTAAAAAAAAGATTAATTAATTAAAATTTATTTAAAAAATCTAATAATAAATTCTGGTTTAGCTTGCATACACTACTTGTAGTGAAACTTTTAATATTACTGCATTATCAGTCTGTTAAATCAGCACTCATTATATGTTGCATACAAAGCAGCATACATTATGTCTTATGATAATAAAACTATACTAAAATCTTCTGAGAATAACTTTATGACTAACAGGGGAATTCATCATATTTGAGTTCATGCCAGAAATAATTGCTCCTGTATAAGGCGAAATAATTGTTTGTCTTTCTTTACCTGTCCAGGGATTGCAGTTGTAAATTAGCATGTAGAGTACAGTAGCTGGTTGTTCATGATCCATCTCATGATCTTAATTACACTAAATGGCTTTTCATGCAATATTTATTTTCATCAGCAAGTCATAAATCACCCTGAACTTTAAGTATGATGCTGATCTGGAGCCTGGCGTGATAATGTAACAGTACTGTGTGTTAACTTGCTGTGCTGTTTCAGATGTTGTTGTCACTAAGGGCAGTGTTTTTTCTGGCCAGATAGATAAATGTCACTGGGGAGCTGTTTTATAGGGGTCACATCCTGGGTTAATGTCCTGTGGGAGAACTTGTACAGGGACATCTGCAATGCACTGCTGGCTCTGGTGACCACTGCCATTTCTAATTAAGATGTTCTGTCACTTTGCTGAATTGCTAATTAAATCCGAAGTGACCTCGATCTGCACAGGCACTGCAAACTGCTTATCATTTTAAGGAACTCTGATTTTGCACCAAAAATGCACCTAGTACGCTTTTGCTGCCAAAGGAAGATTGTAAGAAATGTTCACTTCTCTCTTGCTTTTGCTTTTTCCCTTTCTCAATGTGAGCCCTGTCCAAAACTGTCCATCGTGTCTTCTTTATCTAAGGAGGACAAGGTCATTCTGGGGTAATCCTCGAGCAGAGTTTATGAGCCCTATAATTAAAATGAGGGGTAAATACTTGAGGGAGTGCAGTGCTCTATAACTCTTCATGGACTTATTGCTGCACCACTGAACCAAGGAAATGTCCGTTACTTCCTCTGGCTCTCACTTGCAGCTGCTGCAGGTCTTTCAGATGCATGATTTACCTTCAGGTCTTCCTTCTCTGTCAAACATACAGGACGTCAGACATTAATTATTTACTTATCCATAGCCGTAACAGTTGAACTGTGCACCTTTCTCAGCATTTGTCTTTACTGTAAATTATCCTCTTTCACAGCGTATTTTGGAGGTTGTGATGAAGTTGTATATGAGTGAAAGTGATCCCGATACCCTTGTGTCTTAGGACATTGCTTCGCAGAAGTTTTCCATGCCATCTCCTGTGCGCACGGTCATCGTAGCAGACTTTGACAGTGACAATGAACTGGAGGTCTTTTTCAACAACATCGCATATAGAGGATCATCAGTCAACAGACTGTTTAGGTAAACTAAAAGGATTTCAGTTTAGCAAACACTCTCTCACTCACTCACTCATTCTCTATACTGCAACTATGTATATCCCAGGGGACTTCAGGCACTAGTTGTGGTACCGCATGCCAATCTATCACAGTACACAAATATGCACACACTCACACACTACAGGCAATTTACAGTAGAAATGCCAAGTAGCTTAATCTGCATGTCTTTGGACTGTGGGAGAAAACTGGAGCACCCAGAGGAATCCCACTAAGCGCGGGGAGAAAATGCAAACTCCACACACACACAGGACCAATTTGGGAATTAAACCTTTAACCATGAAGGTGTAAGTCCACAGTGCTAACGGCTATGTCACCGTGCCATCTTTCAGCAAATAACTTATCTTAAAATAACGCTCAGTCGGAAAAGAGACTTAACACTCAATTAATTAAAGGACATAAATTTTTTTTTTGGAATTTTCCCTTTTTTTAAGTGTAGGACTAGGCTGCTACTATCATAAGGAGCAGTTATCTCATTTGAATCAAGTTACACTTACTGGAGCCTAACCCAGGGGACTAGGGGCAGTAGTCATGGTACATCCTGGAGGGGGTGCCACTTCATCACATGGCACAAAAGCACACACACTCTTACATACTAAGGGCAATTTGGGAATATCAGGTCGCCTAATCTGCATGTCTTTGGACTGTGGGAGGAAAGTGGAGTAGACGAGGTAACCCACCATGGAGAGAACATGCCAACTCCATGCTCGCAGGACCAACTGGGAACTAAACCCTCGACTCTGCAGGTGTGAGTCTACAGTGCTAACCACTATGACACTGTGCCGCCTCAAGCAGTTACCCAGTTATCTTAATTAATTACTTAACTACCTAATTTTGCATAAGTACATGTTTTCTGCCTTACATAAATAAATCAGCAGCCAAATACAATTCTGAAGAACATAGCCTCAAGTGAGCCGCGTTAGAAAATATAAAATGACCCAGTAGCAGAAAAGATAAAGACAGTAAAATCACTGTGATGTAGCATATGTGTAATACACTATAGACAAGTAAAAGTAACGTGCATGTAACTTCATTCACAGGGTGTCTCGAAGAGAAAATTCAGATCCACATATAGAGGAGCTGAACATTGGGGAAGCAGCAGAACCAGAAGGGAGGGGAACAGGTACCTGCTTATAATTATACTACAACTGTGTCATTTTATACAAAGGCAAACAACCAAAATAATATGATGTGATGTACAGTAGTATAAAACATCTTCAAATTAAACAACAGGGCAAACTCAAGTAACCTAAAAATTATCCAAGCAAAAATATGTGACCTTTCTTTACCAGTAGGTGGCATCAGAGATCCACTGTGGTGTGTTATGGCGTTCCTGCACATGTTTATATTACCATGTTCAGTTAAAGTGTACATTAATGTGTTAAAGAAAGTAGAAAGCATTACTTAGTGTATGGCTATTGAAGGCTAAAAGTCAGGGCATTTAATGAACAAAAGACTATGAAAAATATAAATTTTTGATCTTGACTAGTGAATGAACTTCCCCATCATTTATAATAGATAAACCAAAATGAACATAATGCCTCCATATATTTCTGTTTAATATATTTGTATGGTTTTGATTTGATGTCATGCATATGAAAAAGGGTCTGATCTCATGACATGGCACTATCACCTGTGTTTCATCTAACATCTATGTTTGTCCTGTAGGAGCTGCTGTGACTGATTTTGATGGAGATGGACAGTTAGATCTGCTGGTGACGCACGGTGAGAGTGCAGCTCAGCCCATCTCTGTGTACCGCGTAAATCAAGTAAGCACACGAATTCTACCTGTTAATAAAACAGCCGCAAAATACTGGGAAATGCATTCTAAATTGAAAATCGGGGTTTCATTCAAATGTGAAAAGAAACCATTATATGTGAAATTGCTGTGTATGCTGTTGTTTAGTTACTAGTTAAATCAGCCCTTTCATTTTTATTATACATTAGTGAATCCATTTAGTTATATTCATCAAAATAAACAACAATAAACACCATTAACGTAGCTGTTGCTGAAAGGAATTCGTTTTAGAGGCTGTCTTCCAGTCGTCCCATGCTGTTGATTGCTCCTCACAGGGATCATCTAACAGATGGCTCCGTGTGATTCCACGCACGCAGTTTGGTGCTTTTGCTCGGGGGGCCAAGGTGCTGGTGTACACTAAAAGAAACGGCGTTCACACACGTATTATCGATGGCGGTTCTGGATACCTGTGTGAAATGGAACCTGTAGCTCACTTTGGACTTGGTATGTGTTGTATTTCTATTTCACTTCTAGCAGGGCATACAATCCACTCTCATTGTTTCAGAGCAGCTTAACACAATCCCTGTTAACTTAGACGAATGTGTGGACCACATTTTCTGTTTAAGTTTGATGTTGTTATGTTGCTATGTTGTTATGCATTCAAAATATTATCTAGGAAATGGAATTATAATAACCATGACAACAAAGCAATCCAAAGCCAGCTGATAATCAATCCAGTGTTAGATTTTAACAGCTAATGTTAGAATCACTACAATACCTAAACAAAAATGTCATTATACTTCATAATAATAATAATACTAATCATAATCTAACAGCTATTCTTTGAAAATATATTTCAGCATATAATGATCAGTACACAGCCAAACAACATGTGCTTTGCTTGACTCCCCTTTGATTCCTGTTTCATTAGGGTGCATATGTCAAGTGTGTTCATGCAGCGGTAACATAATCCTTGTGGAAGCCGGTATTTTTAATATCCTCACTGATTAGAAGTCTGTGATGAGGCACTGGTGTACAGGTGCAGAAACTGGTGGTCAGCGCAGGACCGTGCTCCCTCTCCATGGCTCGGTTACGGATGCTCCGCCGAGCGTGGCTTCAGCAACTCATCAGGGAGCCATCATCCAGATTTGTAGCTGTAGCCAGAAGCCAGTTGGAAGCCCTGAACTTTCTAAATATGCTGTGAAAATCTAAATTCTCTCCTTTAACGGTCAAACGATCACCCAGAGAGTCTGTAAATATGTGTATACCTGGGTAGCGCCACACAGGCATATTTGATGCAGGAGGCTGGATGTGTGGAACGAGAGGTGAAAGACTGTACAGTAAATCACCTCAGATGACTTGAGATCTAAAGGACTACTAATTCCATGTTCTTGGCATAGCTATTTAGAGCACTTGATTGTTGGCCATAAAGCTTCAGTTTGCAGCTCCCACAGAGCCGAAGATTAGATTTACCCCAAAATTTAGTAACATTCAGTACATTGCTTCATACATTCTCTGTTGGATAAAAATCGGCATCATGAAACTTTCACTGCTGCTAATCTTTGAATGCTAGCATAAAATTCAGCATAATTACTTCTACCCTGTAAGAGCTCCACATAGACTACTTATAAATAAATCAGTCATGAGCCTCAGCAGGTGACATATTCAGTGTTTTCTCCCAAGGGGCACCTGGAGATGCAGCCTCAGGTCGTTGCAGAAGCCCCTGAGGATCTGTTTACCTAAGAAATGTTGCTTTAATTAAAGACTGGCAAGGCACACAAAATATCTCTCCATGCTTGACTAAAAAGCGGAATGGAAGGAAATGGGAGCTGCTTTCAGTCAAGCTCTTCCCCCCCATCCCTTCCCATATCTGTTCATTTGGTGTCCTGTAATCTTCTTCTGCCGTTTGCCTTTTTTTTTTTTTGTTGTTGCCTGGTCTTTGTGTGGACCAACATGCATGCTGCCGTGCCAACTTTTATAGTAACTATAGCCAGACTCTTGTCGTGCCACTGTCAGCAGATGGGTAGACTATAGTGGCAGTTTGGATAGCTTTGGATGGATAGACTCTGGGTAAATCTGAGACATTGCTTTGCCAGAAACTGACCAAAAGCATTAATATACACTGCGTGGCCAAAAAAGACACTGTTTCAGAAGGATCAAATTATTGGCCTGAATCAAGCAAAGAAAATAACTAAGGAGATTTGCAATTACTGGAATTGGGGTAAGAGCCATCCAACATATTATTAAAACCTGGAAAGACTGTCAAATTTGTAAAATTACCATGGTCAGAAAAAAGAATCATGAATGAAAAAACTCACTTAAACGCTTGTTAAAGTTTTATTGTAAAAAAAAAAAAAATCACAAAAGAAAATCACAGCTATGTTTAATAGTGAAAGTAAGAGCATTTCCACACACTGTGTGAAAAGAACTCATAGGATTTGGACTAAACAGCTATTTAATCTAATCAGAAAAAAGTTGCAGTTTACTATAGGGCATAAAGATTGAGCTTTGGAGCAATGGAATTATCATGTGGTCTAATGAGTCCAGATTTACAGTACCCTATTACAGAGCAATGGGCATTTAAGGTAAGAATTGGAGTGCATGAAGCGATGCACCCATAATGCATAGTGCCCACTGTACCAGCCACTGGATGCAACATTATGATCTGGGATTGCTTGAGTTGCTTAGATCTAGGCTCATCAATGTTATGTTAAAATAAAATGAAGTCAGCTGACTACCTCAATAACCCAGGTTATATCACATCAATGGATTTTTCCTCCCCTGATGGCACAGGCATATTCCAGAACTCAAAGAGTATAAGGATTCATTTTCACACATGACTTGGCCAGCACATTGCGCAATGTAATCAAAGCTAAAAGGCAGCTGAACAAAATCTTAGCATGTATGACCTTTTTTGGCTGGACAGTACTGAAAATTCATGGTGTTCTGGCACTCTATGCAACACAATTACCTCAGTTCTAATCTAGTGGTTGAGCATCTCTTTGGAACATTGCCTGATATACTGTTATACACTAGCTCCCCAAACCATAATCCTGTCTTGTATGCTGTTAATCATACAGAAAGACTTTCACTTACTGTATCAAATCAGACAAGTTTAGTCCATACTGCGCACAGCTGCGGCCCTGCACATTCTTGTGCATTTGTTAAAAGCCTGCAACCCTTGTGCCAAACCCAAGCCTGCTTTAACCTGGCTTTTGCCAGAGAGCTTCTTGGGAGGCCTTTTCTCCTGAGTAGAATTTTTCCATTGAGAGCTGTGCTTAAAGAGAAGAAATCATTCATTGTGTCTCCAAAACTCTGAGGGGAGGTTACAAAGGCATACTGTTCTGTAAGTGCTGAGAGGCTTTATGCTTCCTTGCCATGTACTTGACCAACAGGGAAAGATGTGGCCACCAATGTGGAGGTGTACTGGCCAGATGGACATTCTGTGGCCAGACCATTGGAGCTCAGTGACCTGAACACAGTTATGGAGATCAACTATCCAACCTCTGAGGAGGAAGTGACCCCAACAGTAGAGATTGAGGTGTGAACAAGTTTTTTGGTTTGTTTTTTGTCCTTTATGATTTGTAAATGGCTAACCCACATAATCTGAATTTTCATTTTATAAATCATTTTTAATAAATCGCAGACTTAATAATAATTGCCAATCTTCCTCTTTTTTACCTACCATCTGTTTATTAAGTCTATTTATTTCATCTTGCTACTCCCAGACAAAAATGAGCTAAACATAAGCTTATGAGTATTACATATGAATTTTGACAAATTTGTTCATATTGATTAGACAAATCGTGCCAAATCGAGACTTCTTTTAAAGTACTGCTCCACTTAAATAAGTAATAAGTCATTTTAGTCCTGTTCTGTTATGTTCCCTTCACACATATTTTGCAGTGTGGATATGGATTATTTCCCAATGAAAATGGCCGCTGCACAGGTAAGAACCTAGGATATAACAATAGCTGTTACACTGTCACTGTAACCTCTCAAACATCTCCACATGCAATCCCTCAGAACGTTGTCTTATAACTTTCAGATATGGATGAGTGTACGCAGTTTCCCTCTGTGTGTCCCCGTGAGCGTCCTGTCTGTACCAATACATACGGGAGCTTCAAGTGCCGTTCGAAGAAGAAATGTAACCAGGGATACGAGTCCAATGATGAGGGATCAGCCTGTGTGGGTGAGTAGGAAACTGCTGACTAGGGATTAATAAAGGAAAGAACTGTCATAAGGCCTTCCAACTGTCATGCTGCTTTAAGCTTTCATGAACTGCATCATTTTTAAACTCAAGACTGTGTGGCACATTTATGGCCAAGTATGACTGCCTACAGCTTTCCCATGATGCCTTTTTTTCTGTTGCTGCTTTATCGCTTCCAATTTTTTAAATTTCCTTTCTCTCTGTGTTGCTGCCTAACATTTTCAGATCTTCCCAAAAAATGTCATTATAATAAAAATCAATTACATAAATGTCAATAAGCTGTCTCTGTGCTTTCTGCCTGCAGCTCAAGTAGCATACTTTGAGGAAAACAGATCTTCTGCATTAAAACACTGGCCTTCTCATTTCTGGGTACTGTCTCTAACTCTGCTCGCTCTGCTGGCTACCTGACCTGCTGATGGCCCTCTTCTTCCTCATCATCATCACTCCTCATCTGCTGTGCATTCTCTTCCTCTTGTGTATTGGGAATCAACTGTAAATGAACTCTCTGTGGACTCCCAACTTTCACCATGACCCCTGCTGTGTTTCATTTCCTGCACTGATACTTGTAGAATAGACTCTGTGCATGCCACCACGACCTTACGGGAGTTTTAAGAAGAAAAAAAACATTTTGAAAAAGTAAATAAATAAAAACAAGATTCAACACACCAAACTGTTAAAAAAAAAAGGCATCACATGGATAAAGAAATTATGAAGTCTTTCCAAATTATTTTCTGTACATTATCATCTAAAGGCCTGAATCTGATTTTATTTTAGTGTGAATATAAAATGGTAACATAAAATATATATTCAAGATCAGAGGTTGTTTTTTGGGTGTGATCTCAAACTTATTTGCAGTTATTTCCAAATTACTGGTGTTGATTCTATGAAATCTACATCAATAAGGCAAAGTATTTTATTTGTTGAAGTATTTGCATGTTTATTTTTTACATGTTTATTTCTTATATTATTATTGTTATTTTCTTAAATAAAAGAAATGAAATAAAGCCTCCCAAAATTATTTGCTGTAGACCCTTCATACTGTATAAATGCTTGGATATGATAGTGTTTTTATTATTATTTTTTTATATAAATTGCTAATGTGAATCATTAAAACCATAAAAGGCACAGGAGGCTCCCTGGGATTGGGCTGTAGATTGTCTATAATAGTTTAATATTTAATAAAAGGGAT
Source organism: Clarias macrocephalus (assembly GCA_011419295.1). Lineage (NCBI taxonomy): Eukaryota > Metazoa > Chordata > Actinopteri > Siluriformes > Clariidae > Clarias > Clarias macrocephalus. The sequence continues at coordinate 92,867 of JAAGKR010000853.1, read as the reverse complement.
CAAGATTCAAATTGCTGATGTTGATTCTATAAAATCTAAATCTGTTTTTTTTTAGGATTGTTAGGATTGTTCTTACTTATGTCTTCTTCGTCTTGGCTAAAACACCCCAAATATAGCAATGCTTTGTTACATGCATTATTTCTACTACACTCTGACTTTATGGCAACAACTTCAACATGATGCTATAACACACAGGACCATAAGGAGTACACTCAATATTTTCCCCGCCCGTTTTATAGACCCCACCCACTATGAAGTTTGCATGTTCTCTCCATACATTTTTTGGGTTTCCTCCAGGTACTCTGGTTTCCTCCCACAGTTCACGACATGCAGATTAGGCTAACTGGCGTTTCCAAATCGGCCATAATGTGTGTGTGCCCTGAGATAGATGAGCACCCAGTCCAGGGTGTACCCTGCCTCGTGGTCTACGTCCTGGGATAGGCTCCAAGCCCCCGCGACCCTGAATACAGGATAAAGCGGTATAGACGATGAGTAAGTGAGTGAGTAGTTATATGTTGTTTGACTGATCTACACAAACCTGGTGTTAATTATTCAGAGATGAAACTCATGAATTCTCGTGTATTCTGACTAAATTTTTAAGTCACCTACAGGATTAAATTCTGATGTCCTAAGCAAAGTTTGGGGCTTGACCATGCATAGGGGTGGAGCTATGGGACTTTTTGAACGTGTCTGCAATGGGACCTAATTATGTAAAAAAAAAGCATAGTGGCCATCAGCGATTTAGATTTATCTGGCACTAGACAGTGTGACATTGAGCTATTGTTGTGAAACTTGATTAGTAGGTTTGTAGATAGCAGTATAGCCCCACTACTATCTATTATCAATGAATTTGTTCATTGGGGAGCTCCGTTTATGTTTTGATTCTTTATCTTTTTCTTCTTTGTTATTAACGATGGTTGCAATTCAGTAGATTACATTACCGCCAACTGTAGGTCTCATACTCTCTTATTTTCCCAGCCTCTTAAATTGGCTGAACCCATATACATTTTAAATACAGTATGTTTACTTTGATGAAGTATACAATTAATTTGGATAATATGTAAAACCTACTTTGGTGAACTATCCTAGACTCATCTATACAAAATTCTTGTTAACTCATTCAGGAAAACCTCAATAATTATCAAGAACATATTGGAATTTGTAGACATAGTGGGTTTTTTTGGCTTGTCACATACTGTATTTGATATCAAAAAACGTAGGAGAGTGTGAAGCTGAATAATTCATCAAAAAGCGTTGGAACATGTTGGCCACCACATGCAAATCAATCCAAGTGGGGCAGAGTTAATTTTCTCAAGCTGCTGTATTTCATGAAGGTCTGAATGGAATAACACAAAATTTGCAACACATGTATGGCAAAGGATTCCGGGTTGATATGCAAAGTTCAGAGTATAAACATGTAAAATGGATGGAGCCACATAGAAATACCTATTTCTTAGAATCTGAAAGTCCGATCATGCTGAAATTTGGATAGAGGCATCATTATGCTATAACTCTATAACTTGATTTCTAATTCTATTTATCTCATTCTATTTATTTACCATAAACATGGCCATATTTAGCCCATTAGCTTTCAACAGATGGGCTTTACATTTACCATATTTAGCATGGCACTAGGGTCACCAAATTGATGAATAAATATATTTACAGTATGTGTCAAATGAAAAATGGCATGTAGTGTCTACTGCAGGTTACCGCTTGGACCCTGCAGATCACTACATGCGATTATTATCATCATTATTATAAACAGTAATATTAATATTTTTATTGTACAATGATCTTATTTATCCACATGATATTTTAGTTTCTAGATTTATTTGCTTTCATTTCAAACTTTGTATCAATGTATGGTGTCTTAGAGTCTTTTAAACACACAAATATTTCTTGATAAATCTAATGTTTTGTTTTCATTTCTGATATTATATATTTTTTATATTATATTTTCATTTCTAATTCATATATTTTTTACCTTGTATAAAAAGTCTTTCAGAAGGGTGTGCTTGGCTTTGCTTTCAGCACACCATATTGACTGAATTGGAGACACGACATGTGGTCATTTTGCAAAGAATTAGCTTCTTACTGAAGTATGCTAATAGTACTGACTCACGGACGATAAGAAGCCTGCATGAACTCTTTTATTTAACCATGTCTGCATAGGATGGACACCTAACCAAACATTGTCTCACACTTGACATTTTAGAATTTGGATTCAAACAGTTTAGTAACTCTGAAACCAAACATTTTCTTTTCCACCGAATGCTTGTTTAGTGGAATAAACAAATGACACCGGTCCCCTTTAAGCTCTGCAGGGCCACATATAGAGAAACAGTTGGTGATTGGGCAGCATATGCTCAACCATCTGTTTCAGACAAGGTTAGAGTGTGTAAAACCGCACATTACAACCACAAGCATCTCCACCAGGGGTAATCACAATCTCTGTGAAGATCCAATTATATAAAATTATTTTATCACTGGATAAGTGACAAAAATATCTGAATATACAACAGTTTCCACTTAACACTTAATGATTAGTTTACACAGTTGGAACACCTGGTTATGGTTTGTTGGTGGTTATGTTTCTGGCGTTTCACATTATAATTTCTGACTTACATCATGGACACATTTGCTTTGAACTTCTCAGCTTTATCATCATCTCTGTTTTTGTGAACAAGCCATGTTGTCACTTCTCTAATCAGAGCAGAACAAATAAATGAAAAAATATCTGTCAAATAAATCCCTTTCTCTATGATCTGCCTCTGGTAAAAAACAAGGTTTGTAATTTGGTAACAGCAAGGTAACAACAGAGTATATGTTGCAGAAGCGGATCTGCTTTGTGTCAAAACACAAAAAAGTGCAGAGCAAGAAAACCCTGATGAGTGAGTGTACACTAGGAGTGTAATGATACAGGACTGTCATGGTTCAGATCGTACTTTGGTTTTGAAGTCATGATTCGGTACACTTATGCAAAAAAAAGAAAAGAAATGTAATTAAATTTATTATGAATTTAACTTTAAAACATATAAACAGAGGTGGAAAGAGTATTAAAATTTTGTACTCAATTAAAAGTACTGTTACTTCAGTGAAATTTTACTGAAGTACAAGTAAAAGTTACCATTATAAAAATCTACTCAAGTAAAAAGTAGCTCATAAAAAAATTTACTCAGAGTAAAAGTTACGGAGTTATTTTTTTTATTTTTATTTTTTTACAGTGGGGGTGGGATGAGGCATTCTAGCGTAGTTCACAAAGATGAAAACCATATTAAAGCATAATAAAGCTGTTGTCTTTCTCAAAGTGGTCACTTAAATATGGCGCTACGTCCCAGTCTAGGTCATTCTTAGGGTACAGCAAAAGAATGGTTCAGGGTTCTATTTTAAACTGTATGGAAATGGTGGAATATGGCAGAAAGAACTAGATCCAGTCATTAACTGATGAAATAATGAGGTTTGTTTTGCTTTACAAAAATACACACACACACACACACACACACACAAACAAGAGGAGGATCAGATTCAGGGTGGACCCATGACAAAATAAACAAAATGGGATTTATATTTAGTAGCTAGATTACCTGCAAAAAAAAAAAAAAAAAAAAAAAAAAAAATATATATATATATATATATATATATATATATATATATATATATATATATATATATATATAGTAATAATAATACAAAAATACAGGTACCTTCCCTGACTCCCTAAACCAATAACAGTGAATAAATTCCCTCTTCCCAAAATAAATGGCAGCCATGCCCCTACTACTGGTGAGTGCACGAACATAAAGTGGAATTATCTACAAATATATACAAAGACCAACCAAGCCAAAGGGGCAAAGCAATAATCAAAGTCAATGGGAAGCAAAAAGTCAAAACCAGAATACACACCCAAATATCAAAACGCCACAAATCACAATCTCTTTCCTCTTTCCAGCATCTCTCTCCGGTTTCTATATGGTCGCGCTGGTTGATGACGTCACTCTCAGGGCGGAAGCGACCGTGTGGAAGGTCAGGTAGATGCCGATGTGGTGACAGTCACAAAACCTGGAGTGGAGTCTGGAGCGGCGCGCGACCAGGACACGATACACACACGCGAGTGCAACGAAGCATTTATACAAAGCATAATATTTTTTATTATTTGTGCATTTTCATTCATTTGTTTTACTTAGTAGCGAATATGATTTAAAATGTAGCGAATTACAATACTTCAAACAAAACATACTTAAGTAAAAGTAAAATTACCGATTTTAAAAACTACTTTAAAAGTAGAAGTACACAAAAAAAAAAACTACTCAATTACAGTAACGCGAGTAAATGTAATTCGTTACTTTCCAGCTCTGCATATAAACATGTACAGGTAAACATTTATAAACAGTGGCAAATGCGCAAAAAAAAAAAAAAAAAAAAAATTAACGTGGGTGGTATGTTTAAGAATATAGTACCAGTGAAAAGTTTAGACAAGCCCTAAAAGATTTTAACAATACTGGAGATTATGAAATAACACATATGGGATTAGGTAATTAAGTAACAGCACCAGCCAGATGTTATATAATAGATGAAGGTCAGCTTTTCTAGAACAGTTCCTGCAAGAACAGTATTGTCAAGTGCATTTGCAAAACCCCTCAAGCACCGTGATGAAACTGGCCCTCATGAAGACCTTCGCAGCAAAGCAAGACCAAAACTTACCTCTGCTGAGAGGAGAAGTTCATTTAGAGTTACCAGCCTCAAAAATCATCACTTAAAAGCACCCCAGATTAGAGCATTAATGGAAGCTTTACAGAGCATAAGTAGCAGATACTGTACAATACAGAACAATATCAGTTGTTCAAAGGAGATTATTGCATATTTTGGATGCCTTCAGCATCATTTTATGCATTGTATTCAATGTAGAAAAAAATAAAATCAGGAAAGACCATGCGGTGAGAAGGAGTAAAAACCTTTAACTGATAGTGTTGTAATAGCAAATGATGCTATAGAACATGTCTGAGCATCAGAAATAAACAAAGAAAAAATTCTGCCCATAAATTAACACTTAGGGTGGCACACTGAATTATATTTTAAATAAACTTGTTCATCTGAGAAATTCCATATCTCTTAAGTGATATTTGAATCTTTTCCCTCAAGACGTCCTGTCTATTAATTTAAATTAACTGAAGTAATAGAGAAATTCCCCCTGCACAAGGAAAAGCTATACGGCATTCACTTCACACTGAATCAAACCTCCTGTACCAAATGGTACAAATTATAACATTCGTACTGTTACCATAGGACTGCATTCTGACTGTGGTTTATCAGTTTTGCACAGACTTGTTTAAATATACAATACATTTCTTCAGTATACAAAATAATGGCAAAAGCATCAGGTGTGAGGCCATTCATTCTGATGCACTGCAGTTTGTTAGCAGCAAATCTCTTAATAACATAGATTCATTTCCACGCTCACTCCTGCTCTCATTCTCTATACTGCTTATCCTGTACAGGGTTGTGGGAGGCTTGGAGCATATCCTAGGGGACTTGAGGACATGAGCTCTGATACACCCTGGATGGGGTGACAGTCCATTGCAGGGTGCAATCACATGCAATCACTGTACTGGATTACACATTTAGATTTGTTAATTTAGAACATTGAGCACTGTGCAGAAATATATGTCACATTTCACATTTTATAAATATCTTTTTTTCTGAATTACTAATAAAAATTAGTTAGACTATACTAGATTAGAAAACCCATTGCAAATTTGAATGCATATGGGTTTGTTTAGAAATAATGTGTTAATAAATATGTACTGTAAATATGTTAATATTTTTGTGGCCTGTTTCTTACACAAATTACATCGTCTCCCATATGGCTGCTTAATGATTTATTCAGCAGGTCCAAATTGAAAATCAAAAGAACATGACCATGGTACAAATAATATAACTACATATGTATTCAGCATTCACAGCATTCCTCCAATGCATTTTATTACCAGTATTCATTTTATATAGTTTTAAATTGTGAGCTAGATCCTGTTTCTCTCCTCTAGCCAATGACAGTTCTAGTGTGATATATAACTTTGGCCCAGAGGTGGTTGGTGGTTCTCCAGAAGTGGCTCATGGTATGTGGTGAGGGGTAAAAATTTATTTCCTGCTTCATGTTTTGTGGTTTAGCTTTAGAAATCTAATATGGCAAAGGCATCAGCAAAAATATATCCAACCTTGTCATATGCTGTGTATACTGAATAATTGTTATATATTTAGCAATTACAAAATGATGCATTTTTATTTTATTTTATTATTTTTAAATTCTAGATACTGTAGAAGTTCCCTGAAGATAAAAAAAAAATCACAGCATACTCAAATGCATACTAATATAATTATTATTTTATATCTCTTAAGCAAACATTGTTTTAGGACATGCAAAAACAAGTTTTGATTAAGTGTCAGTCGAGTGATAATGGTTATTATCTTGAAAACAAAATGTTGAGGTCTGTGTGTGGAATGAAATGCTTCCAATGATGAGGGCAGTTTCGTTTTTTAAGGTGCAAGTGAATGGAGAAAGCAGGCGAGTGTGTGCCCTGGAGAGAACAGCAGAGAAAGCAGGCATCTAAATATAGCTACACGATGCTTGTTTCTTTCATTTTTAGTGAATAAAAATCTGTCATTGCAGTATGAGCTGTTACTGGCGGTTTTCCCCTAAAAAAAAAAAAAAAAAAAAAAAACTGGAATATTTTATGCCTTTTTGTGAAGAGTTTTTTGGAAACTGTGATATATAATATGCCTGTGTCTCCAACAATGCCAAGTACTGGCATGCATTTGGGAATGTTGAAAGTCATACAACTCTGTGTGTCAGGAAAATTTATGACTAATAATTGGAGAATTGAGAGTGTGAAGAGAGAGTGTGTGCGAAAAGCCAGATTAGTGAAGAATAGAGGGTGTGTGGGAAGAGAGATTAGATCTGGATCATGCCTGACATGATGTGAGGTCAATGTCTGTTTGTTGTCTTTGAATGCAACATTAGATTCCTAAGGCTAGGTCAGGCCCTTTGATGGGCTGTAGGTTTCGAAGCCTGAAGAACGTGGGGTGCTGCTCTGGGCCATAAGCCATGTCTCCCATGGTTCAGAGCAAGTGAACATTCTGCTCACACCACTGACATACCTGTTTACCCAGGTGCTGTCCTCTGGCCATGGCTGGGCGGTTGGCCAAGGAGGTAAACGAGAGACATAGGTCCAGGCATTGAACTGAAAGATTCTTTTATTTATTTATTTTTTTAAAGCACATAGTGAATCATGGCATGTCATGCAGAGGAAAATAGCAGTATGATTCCTACCACCATCATTTGCTTTTGCATTTATGAGAATTTAACTGTCCTCCTCAACTGAGGTAAAAAGGGATGAAGTGTCATTTTGGCTTCAGAGGCTAACATTCCAAAACGTTTGATTTAGTTGGGATAATGATCTGTCAAGATCAACGAGTGGCAAATCTGTTACAATATTTATGCATATAAAATTACAATAAAAGTTAAAAACGTTTGCTCCTCAATGCTTATAACTACTTAGGTGCAATACTATTGATGAAAGAGATGATGGTGAATGAGAATATGCACACAGATAGTGTGCTTGAACATGAAGCACCAACTAGTGAATAACATTGGATGGATGGATGGATGGATGGATTACTCACATACTGGGAGGCAGGTTCTTCAGTCACAGATGCCTACAAATAAAAAATACAAAAATCTATTAAGCAAACATTTTTACAGGATATGCAAAAAACTGGTTATGACCCAGTGGAGTGATATGGTTCATTAAGTTTCTTGAACATGAAATGTTATTTTGAAGATAAAAAGGTCAGTCTGTGGAATGAGAGGTTTCCCATGAGGAGGGAAGTTCATTGAGGTGAAGGGAAACCTTTTCTAAAGACAGGAGCCAAGAAAGAAACTAAACTTTAGAAAAGTTTTTTTTGGAATTTAAAATGACTAGGTGGATAATTTTATTTTATTTGTTTTAAACTTAGACCTTAATTAATGGCTGTGCATACATAAAATAGCTTATTTTAAAGTACAGTATATTATTAAATACATTCTGCATAACTGTTCATAACATCACTTTTGCTCACCATTTTAATTTCAATTATGGTGCAGGTTAAACTATAGACAGATATCTCTTATAGATCTAAGTACTGCAAAAGTTTCCTTAAATTTTTTATTCTGTCCAGGGGTCGATTTAAGACGCGCGCACAGTTTGACGCGTGCAGTACGCTGTTAAAACTTGTGGTTTATAATCTGCCACCTAACTGCTCATGACTTCACTTCTACTCAACATTTCGACTTCATTATAAATTCAGGCAAATACAAAAGGACTTTTATTAAAACTTTTAATTCTAAGTTTAGTAAACTTTTAATTATGTACAGTTATATGTTATAATACAAATTGCAAATTCAATAATAATTTATGCTAAAAGCACAGGTGAGTTAATTCTAAAATGATATATACACCCATTGAGTAAAATGTAATATTCCTTTCAGTTATTTTAGTGGAGTCTGTTATTGAAATTAACAAACAATGACGGATCTTTTATCATAACTGCAATACTATGGTTAGCGTGTTGGTGTGTTTTCACAATGTGCTTGTCACGGGTCTAGCGGGTGGTTCTGGCTGGACCGGCTGATGGTGTTGCCATGGGCATATATTGTAGGCATGAACGCAGAGGGTGTGCCAACAGAAAGAGTCTTTATTAACAAAACTCAAACATTGAAACAAACAAACTCAAACTAAAACTAGGGCTCAGGAAAGACATAGGGAACAGCGCGCTAACACAGAGGACTGAGAACTGACAAGGAACAGAGGATGAGGAAACATGGAGCTGGAGCTAACTAAGGACACATAGGGAAACAAGAGACAAGGCTGGACAGGACATGGCAGGAACTAGAGATGGGGACTGGACTGGAGAGACAGGACTGAACTGGAGAGACAGAGATTAGACAGGACTGGGGGACTAGGAGCAACAGAGACTAGATGGGTTAGTGGTTAGTGAGGTTAGTAGCTACATGGAATACGGAGACACTGGATGCTGACCTAACTGGGTTAGTATCTATGGGATTAGTAGCTAACCAGGTTAGTACTGAACTAGGGGACCGGAACACAAAAGGAAAGGCACACATGAGGCTATACCAAACTAGCGGCTAACCTACTAGCGACCAGAACCACTAGCAGTCAATCCCACCAGAGGCTAGCCTACTGGAGGCTACCCCTACTAGGGGCTAACCCTACTAGCCATCAAGGCCTACTAGCGGCTAACCCTGCTAGCAGCTAAGCCCTCATGTGGCTACACATACAAGGGAAGCTACACACAAAGGATTAAACCAGAAGACAGAACAGTACTTACACAGGAGGAGACACAGCCTAACTAAACACTGAACAAGGCAGCTCCATGAATCCATCAGAACAAGGAACATACAGAAAACAAAACTAGACCCCTCTGAAAACAAAGGTTACAAAACAAACTTAAAGAAACAAAAAGGAATGCCCACATGACTGTATACAAACAAACAATCAACATAACAAACAACAACATACAATGCTCGACCCAGTTTCCCAGAACAAACTGCTATTTATAGAAACTTTAATGAGCCACCTCATTTCAGGTGAGCACTCATCACCTGACTGAGGTGCCTTCTGGGAACTGAGTCGACCAACAAAAACTAGACAGACAGACATGAACAGTGACCTCTAGTGGAGGTTCCTAACAGTGCTTATGTGATTATTTTGGTATTTGGGAAAATTTCTTGGAGGTTAAGAAAGGTTCAGGCTTTTTCTCAGATGCTTCATCTCAGCACTAAATGTCTCCAATAACAAAGTTTACTGCTATAGTCCTGTGTACAGATTTCTATAGGCACAACAAAACCTGAATCAATATTGGCAGCCAAGCAGTTCTAGTCAAGGATAACATGGTAGGTCTTCTGAGGAAAAAGTAATTGTGTGGAGTGTACAACTGAAAATGTAATAAAAGAAAAGAATAATAAAGAGTGGGCATAGGTATAAGGAACGCTGAATATTGCACTATTTGCAGTGTCTGCAAACTTTGTAATGAAATTGAGAGTGAAAATTAGAAGAAGTGTTTAAGCAAATTGACAAATGCAGTTCAGTAAAAACCTGAAAAGGTTTAGTACAAACCCCTTTTTATACTAGTGTTCATTGACAACCAGGAATTTATTTTCCTTGTTTGACATACGCTAGTTCAAACTGAGTAATCTGATTAGAATAGAAGCATTCCATGTGCTGTGATAATACAGTGGAACCTTGGATTATGAGCATAATTCGTTCCAGAAGCATTCCAAAATGTTCCAAAACACTCCTAAATCAAAGCAAATTTTCTCATAAGAAATAATGAAAATTCAAATTATTCGTTCCACAGCCCAAAAAATAATTACATCAAAATAATTAATACAATATATAAAGTAAATATAAAACAAATTGACCTGCACTTTACCTTTAAAAAAAGGTACACATTCACAACCAGCACTTTCAGCATAAATCACATCCGGTAAGGGTATGTAATCGTAAACAACACACTGTCACTGTAATAATCACCTCTTTGTTGTCTGATTTGAAGTCAAGCTACAAAGCTAACTAACTTCTAACACAACGCTGAATCCCAAATCACTCTATAACCGCTAATCAAGAGCACTACTTGAGTACTGAGAACAAATGATTATACACAGTTTGTTGTTGACCTGCAAAAATAAGATGATGAATATTATAACGACGCGGGTCTCATGAGGGGCAGAGCCACATGAAAATGCTTTGCACTGTTTGGAACAGGCAGATCCGCAGGAGTTCTGAACAGGCAGAGGCGCGGTCATTTATACACGAGGTTGCCAGACAACGCCGCGATCAGTGTGAACGCGCCTCACCTGGCTCTGTTTATTTTTTGTTTTCAGTTTTCTTTTTATTAATTTTTATGTTTCTAATTAATAATCCCCCACCATGTCTAACCTGGAGGGTCTTCCCGTGCATATCACAAGCACTCTCACATACTTCTATTTCATTGACCCCCTCTAAAGCCCTGCGTTAGGGCTCTTATACATTATAACATCTCGTGGTGCGGCTCTCCATACCGCACTACAGTACATAACAGAATATAAAAAAATACAAGCCATTAAAATACCATTATGTTCTATATATAATTTTCACAAAAAATGGTTAAATTAATGAAATCAGTGCTTTTAATTTTAATTTCCATATTGTCACTCTACTAAAAAACTGTGATCTAAATCGAAGAGGGAAGTCTGCATGCAAAAACTAAGAACATAAAGCAGCTTATCCTCCTGAGACCTGGACGTTGTAATTTTCCCTCACTGTTTCTGTTTATTAGCACATCCTAACTATGAACTTCATCAGTGTCTTCAAAGAAAAGGGTTAAGGGTTACGGGTTAGGGTTATAACCAACAGTCTTCATATGAGGATTGTACAAAATACACAATGTTGTTGGGAATAACTGGCATGTCCAGATGTCCGCATATAGTAAGTCCCCTACATATGAACAATTTCCATTCTGAGAGCTCGTTCGTAAGTCCACATTGTTTGTAAGTCCAACAATCATTGTCTAGGTACTAGGACACTAACCTAATTCGATAATTTCACTTTTGTCTCCATTGACATTGCTTGCCGCTTCTTAGGAGCGGTCATCCCAGCTTCATCAATGCTGCGTTCGCACTTTCAAACATCCTGTTCTTGTACTGCACTACATTACTCGATACAGTACAATACTATACACTACATCCCAACCACATGCAAAGGATGCACGCTGCATGCATGTGACAACATATGCCAAACATGTAATCTAACTTCTGCGATTGAACTTGTGTGAACGCATGATTTTATTTTTAAAACTTGGCAACTTGAATGTTCGTATTTAGGGGATTTACTGTATGTACACATCTGGGTCTCACAAGGTTAATTTTTTCTGCATGGAGGCATGGACCAAGTTCCCTTTGAAAGTGTTCAACCTACACTTCCCAGCCAAAAAAGTCAACTTCTGTCTTTAAATAAGCAAATACTTAAGCGCCATTGATTGTATAATCACTGCAGTGATTAATATGTTTCAGATGTCAACAATTATTTTACCCCAAATTGATGCAGTGAGTAACTTGTAAAAAAATTTAAACAACCATGTCAGAAAATGTATCCTGTGGTTGTTGTTACTGTGTTTGATGTTACTTTGTTTCAGAAGGATCAAATTATTGGCCTCCATCAAACAAAGACTAGTGCTGGAAAGTGATAGTGCTGAACTGTCAACTTTTTGCAGAACATATGTGGTTGGGAAAAAAAAGTCATGAATGACAGTGATTTTAGATCATTTAAACCAATAGTGAAGTTGAATTGTAAAAAAAAAAAAAAATCAACAGTAGAATTCTCAGCTATGTTTAATAAGAAAGTAAGGGCATTTCCACATACACTGTGCAATGAATTAATCCCTGAAGTTTTGGGGATCCACAGCTGTTTATTGTTAGTGATTGATCCTATTCCAGGGAGTTGGTAAATCAGGATAAGAAATGAAGAGCATACACCTATCATGCTTAGTGCTTGCTGTACAATTTTATCATCTGGGATTGTTTCCACTGTTCAGGTCAACATTATGTGGCAATAAAATGAAGTCAGCTGCCCACCTGCATGCTCTGAATGACCCTGTTATCACATCTATGCAGGTTTTCTTTCCTGCTTGCTGAGCATATTGCAGGATGACAATTGTAAGATTTATAAGGCTCAAATTGTGAAATTGTGGTTCTTGGAGTATGAGGAATCATTTTCACACATGAATTGGAAAGCACAGAATCTTGACCCTAACCTCCTTGAAAGTCTTTGGGATTTTATAGAGTGGTTTAACTCTCCTGTCATCAATAATACATGTTACAAAGTTATGCATTTCTGGTTCGAAATACATTTTTTGTGAAATGGCGTGAATTTGTCAAAACAATGCCATGGCAAATGTGTGCTGCAATTAAAGCTATCGGTGGTCCAGTAAAATATTAGAGAACACTACCAGTGGAGACACAGTGGTGTTATTTTCCCCAGGGCAGGTTTAACAGAATATATATTTTTAGATAGTGGCAATAATTTTAAAACCATAATTGTTTTGTTGAAATAATTAATATACATATATAAACAATGTTGTATTCTTTTATTTAATATGAATATTAGCTTTTTCATTAAAGGTATTCATTTTAGAGGGCTTGTTGTACCAGGTATGCTTGGACATGAGAAAAAGAAACAGGCCTGATCATGTATAAAAGAGATCCTTTCTCATTTAGAACAGAGCCACTGTTATGTGATGGTGCAGTAAAAACACTGGAAGCTCTTGTCAGATGTCCTAAGAACCAGTAGTGACCTTTTGCAACAGGTGTGTTGTTCCTATTAGAGACCTCAAATCTGTTTTTAGGGTCACATGACCCCAGGAGGCTTATCTCTACACATTTATGAGAGGGCTCTGACTGATGCGTTGCTTTGTATTTTTCACTTTCTTTCATTCTGACATCAAGGACAAGAGAACTTTGTGTCTTAACTATTTAGAGTAAGTTTGTGCATGAAAAAAGTGATTTTATATTCAAGGTAATGTCAAATCACTTTAGGTCTTCTTTCCATTGCAGATGTACTTGAGGTTTTCCTTCAATCACATTAGAGCCAGACGAACATCTTCTGAGCCAATGTTCTGTTCAGAAACTGCTAAAATGTCGTCATTCTGCAGAACAAATAGCACCTACTTATGCCAAAATCATAGCAGTAACCTTCAGTCCTTGGCTTGGCTATACGTAACTGTCAGATCAAGGACAATATCATTTCCTCTGAAATGGAAATATATTGCTTCATCCCTCCCCAGTAACTGTGCTTAATGTCAAGGAGAAGAGACAGATTCTATTTTGAGGTTGGCTTGCTTTTGCCCTGAGACACCTTGCCTAAAGTATGAAAGTGTCCCTCATTATATACGGGACCTAGCAAAAATCAGTGAACAAGCTGACTTCTATTGCTATACTAGACAGCAAAATCACAGAGAAATACTGGAAAGCTAGAACTATTTAGAAGCTTTTTTTTGTTTTGTTACTGTTGACTTTACATCAGTTAATATCAAACAACAATCAGCAGTCAAATTAAATGTGTTTTTATGAGTTATGTTTTATTCATGACTGGAGTAGAGTCCTACAAACATAAGTAGAGATAAGTAGACTTATTTCAAACATTTTGAAATTTGTATTTGGACATCAATTATCATTGGTTTAGTCTTACTAATATGTTTTAGTCTTGATAATAAATAACAAAACATAGATTTTGTATTGTATTTTTCTTTCTGCATGCACAAAGTTTACCAAGAAGTAATTCCTAAGCTACTAAGCCAACTAGCTGAAATAAATACTTAGCCCTGAACAAAAGGATTTGATGGTATTGTATTTCAGTCCTGACTTTGGCATGACCTCCTAAAGACTCTGCCTTAACTCAGTCTCAGGTCTTGCACTTGGTCTTGCCCTCAGTGTAATATTTAGTTTTTTTTTATTATTATTATTTTTTTTTTTTGGTGACAGCTTCTGTTAATCACTGTATTTGAACATATACTGTAAAGTGCTACATAGTATATTATACATAATATCCTGTAATATGTAACTGCAAATAGTTACATGCATAACACTTCATAAAGACTGAGTATGTGACTTGTCTATCTATTCATAAGGCCATTGCAAATTTTATAATGATTTATGCAATATTAAATTATGAAGTCATATACACTGAGTAGCCATAACATTATTACCATACATACAGTACAGATACAATATCTTATTACAGTGGCAGCTGGTGGTGGGTGAAACATATTAGGTACAGTAGCAGGTGAAAATACAGTATTGTCACTTGTTGATATGTTGGAACATGGATCAACTGTAATGATGGCCAAATTGTGATAGCTAGAGAACTGGATCAGAGCAACTCTGCAGCTTTTGTGGGATGTTCCCAGTCTGCAGTGGTTAGGACCTTAAAAAAAGTGGTCCACAGAAGGGAAACCAGTGAACCGGTGACAGGGTCATGAGCAATGGCTTAAAAAAGGTAATGCTAGTTCATAGAGAAAAGTGTCACATCACACAGTGCATTTAATTAGAATTAGAACAAGAATTAGAGGCTACTAAATATTAGGTGGGTGGTCATAATGCTACAGCTGGTTGTACATGTCATTTATCATGTTATGTTTCCAATGAAAGACAAATGCAGAGGTTTTGCATACATTTACTTTTGTATTTCAAAAAATGTAAATACATTTTCATTTCCATAATTTATTGCTACTCCAGAGCTGGATTTATTTTAGAATACATACAAAATTTTTTACCACTAAAATCCCTTGTTCAGTTAACATGCAAAAATACAGTGCCCTCTTTTATATCTTATTGACATCCACCATATAGCATTTTTTCTACTGTATATAAAAGGTGATGTAGCAGTTCATGTTCACAGACAATGCTTATTTTTATTTACGTTTTATTGTCAAATAGTGCAATCCCCCCCCCCCCCCCAAAAAAAAACACTGCTCGCAAAAGTCACACCTTTTATAATTACTTAATTTATGTTTTGTAAATTTCTTATGCTTTTACAAAAATAACAGTCTATTTCTTTGATATCTATTAGGACAAAAAGCATTTGTGAAGACATCCTTGCCCACAACCTAACTAACAATATTACTGTATATGGCCATCTCTAGTATTAAGTTTGTGTATTTGGACTTCACTGTTCACATGTTTTCAATAGGCTTTAATTCAGGAAACTAAAAGAAATCTGAGTCTGAATTTTCTGGCAGAGAGAATCATATATTAGGTTAAAATGTTCTTGCACTTTTATTTTTTAATTCTGTAGAATTCATGATACTATTAATTTTCACTAAACCACCTGAGCAGCTCCGTAGCATCCATCATCGGTCACCTTATATTTTAAAGTGAAATATTAGGAGATTTTTCTTTTATACAATACATGTTTAAATATTTTTTATTTTGCCAAACATGCTGGTCTAATCTGAAAACACTTAAATGGCGGTTGTAGTTATAAAGACTTCTGGGTGCAGTTAAGCTGCATTTTATTAGAAAATCTGAAAGGGTTCTTTCTTGCAAGGCTTTGACAAGCACAATACACATACAGTGTAAACTGTGCAGACTTTTTGTTCTTTTGGCTCTTTTCCTTTCCCCCCTCCTTAACTATCCTTAGTAGTTGTTAAGTTCCTGCCATATTTACTGTTCTGTATACTGTTTTTATGCCACAAAACATGTTTTAATATTTAGAAATTTTTATATCCATTAGCTCAATAACTCACTCTCTCATCTGTGCTGAAATTCTTTTGAGTTTTCCCATGCTACTGGAAAACAAAGGGGATTTACAGTATGTGCAATATCAGATTTATTACCCAATGATACAGGACATGGTTACACCAGAAATCCTGGACACTGTGTATGAAAAATAACAGACTGACAATTTGTTTGCATTTATTCCTTATGGAATGCCAGTAATCATGGTACAAATATTTTAAGAGCCTTCAAAGCAGTACAATTTTTTAAAATTCAAACTAAAATAAATACTTCCCCCTGTTATTTGAATGAAAAACTATAATCAGCCTTTGTACTATTGATTTTATACAGCCTTATTTTTTGATGGGGCCAATAATTCTGGAGGGCACTGTATATACAAAAACACACATGATTATATTTTTTACTTTGCACATATATACCCAAAATTCAAGCACTGGGAAGACTATAGGACAACACAGTTTTCACTTGGTCACTGAAATGACTACTAGTCCAATAGAAGGTATCTCATGCGTCTATAGTGCAAGTCACGTATTTACAGCCAGTTCACTGGCTACCAGTTGCTCAGCACCAGGTTGGGTATCTCCATAGTGATGAAACATGAAAGCAGCAGGCACAGAATGGTTCACTAGAGAGCCAGTGATCTAACTACAAGCTCTCAGATGAGCACTGGCGTACCAAATGTTGGTTAAAAATGGCAAGAAACAATAGGGAATGAATGTGGAGAGGCTTTAGCGCATCAAATTAAAAAAAGAAATGAACAGATATGTGATGTAAGTGACATAAAAATATAGATATATAATATTTAAACCCGTATTTAATGTCCTCAGGTAAACATAATGGCATCATGAATTTTTATGCATAACTCAAGGTGGTTTAATGTGCAGCTAACTTACTGCTTATGCATATACTGTATCACAACACTACTTTTAAGTTTGAAATTGGCCCTGGTGAATATTGCTACATTTGGACCAAAAGACAACTCCAGATCCACTATGACCTTGATTGAAGATATAATGGTAACTGAAGATGAATGAATGAAAGAATGAATGAATATCAATTTACATGCCATTTGTGCAGGAATACAGATCCATATGCTGTATAATAATAATAATAATATTATTATTATTATTAACACATGTGGGCGATCTATACAACTCAACTGAGAATTTGAATGGAAAGCGAAAAAAGAGACTAAGTTCTGTTACATTTACCTGATCAGATTGACATAGAAAACAAAACAGCAAATCCCTTACAAGATATATAGCTTCTGCTTACTCTGATTTCCGATATTGTATACCATTATATTTTAGGAAGGGAGTAAATTTGTGGACATCACAATGCCCTAATGATTTTTGCTGGATTAAGCTGCTGAGTATTCATAAAGACAAGATGCTGGGCAAGTTTCAGCCTGGAGCTATCATTAGTGTAAAACTGACCAAGACAGAAACACATGAGGCAGCTGTTCTGTTGGAGCTTATATTAAGCAGCTGCTGATTCAACTTCCTCTGAATTTTATCAGTTAAATGTAGCTTATCTGCTGTCCAAATATATACACACACATTCATCAACCCCAGTTCAGTGGACTGGCCAAAACTGCTAGTAGCTTTCATCTCATGGAGACAAAGGGTCCCGGATGGGCTGAAGCTCGCTTGCATACCCAATGAGCTGAGACGCAGGGAGAACTTGATCCACCTGGGCTCTCTGCCCACACCACAGAATAGCAAACCACTGAGCCGCAGGTGAATGGCAGAGTTGGCCAAGTGAACAGAAGCCTCAAGCACTGCACAAGATCAGTGATGGCAGTGAACTGTAGCAGTGCCTCTTAAAGGAGACCAGACAGGAGAATGAGAAGAGCTTGGCCACACTCCAGGACTCTCCTCAGCTGCCAAATGCATAACAATGTCCAATTGACAGGAATAGACAGGAATGTAGTAGGTACACTTAAAGAAATATTTTGGCTATAATATACAAGTCGACTCCTGCTCTCTATTTCAGGATTTGTAGGACATGATGTATAAAGTTCAGGGATCATGTATGTTGATAATGGAAACATAGAAGGTGATGAAAGGATGGGAGTGAAGGATGTTTTGTGTGTATACATTATGAATTATGTGATAGCAGAGGAAGAGGAGTAGGAAAAAAGTAGTCTCGACATTCACTTAATTCAGAATCTGGTGCTCTCATGTTTCAACATACGAATCTTGGCTATCCCTTTGGTCCCTCGGTACCCGTATCCCTGGTGCTGTTCCTCCAGTCACCGAGCACTGCAGCCAGATGCGGAGCTGCCACTGGAACTGGAGCCGATGGAGCTGCGATCCTCAAAGACAGAAATCTCTATCTGAAATATCGCAGTCAAGGGTTATGACGGCACATAGCATATTCTGTGGACAGCCTTAAATGCTGAATGCATATCGAACATGCAGTAAAATATATTTTTTTGTTGAGACTGATGTTTTTCAGGTATTTCACTAGTATTTCATTGTCTAGTAAAAATATGTTATAAGAAAATAATCCATGCAGGCTTGGATATGACAATGGTCCATCACAGTTTCACTGTTTAGATGATGATTTGCTTTTAGTTACAATTTTAAAATTTCTTTATTAGCGATATGTCAAGTCATGTTATGGAATCTCTGAAGGACATGTTGTTATTGATCTCTAAGTTAATACAACAAAAAATGCAGTAGTTCCTGAGAAACCTGAAGGAAGATTTTCTGGAAGAAAACACATGCTCCCACGGAAAAAAACAAAACATCAAATTATTAGCCATAAATACTGTCAGAACTTACTGTTTTACAAACTGTATGCATGCCTTTAATTTCCAGAATGCCTGGAAATTTCCAGAGCCTGTTTAAGGTTTCAGATGAGTTAGAGTTTCAGTATGGTGAAAGGTCTTTCACCAGACAGTTTGAATTGTGAGTAGACACAGCGACAGCTCTGCCAGGCATGACTGATGGCCCACTGAAGAGAGTGTCATCTCCTAACAACAATCGGCCCAAATTTCAGTTTCAACGTAAAGTTTCACAATGACCATTAGCACTTTCTAATTAGAATACTGTACCTGAAGACATATGTTCAAGAACAAAGGTACATGAGTAAGAAGGCTCTGGTTTGAACATTATTTGGGGCAAGTTCAGAAATGAAAGAAATTAAAGACATACCCAGATTAATTTCGATTTACTGATGTGCTACTAAACAGGGCAATTCCAGCATTATGGATATGACATCTGCACATCTAGAAGCCACAGAGCATGGACAAGCTTAGTATAAGTTTTAATGCATAAACTGTGATCTAATCTCTTCAGATAAGAACAATTGAATCCTCACTCAATCATCGTCTATAATGCTTACTTAGGGCAAACTTAGGGCACGAGGCCAGGTACACCCTGAACAGGGTGCCAATCCATCGAAGGGCACATACATATACTCACACTCACACACTATGGGCAATTTGAAAATATCAACTAACTTAATCTGTATGTCTTTAAACTGTGGGAGAAAACCAGAGGAAACCCACGGAGAACATGCAAGCTTCAGTAAACGTACACAGAGGTGGTGCTAACCACTAAGCCACCATTCTGCCTCATAAAATTATTAAAGTTCAATGTGACATTAAATTAACAAACTTTGATATTTATACTTTTAACAAACCTGAATTAACACAAAAAGGGTAGATTTTGGAATTAATGATTTAGAATAAATTAGTGTTAGAGGCATAGTGTTGTAGGGCAACTTGTGACATTTTCTCATTATGGAAGTAAATTATCTGAATCAGTCTATATAAGCTATATAAGGAATAAGCTTAAATAGCGAATTTTAACATGATAAATATAATAGAATAATAATTACAAATAAATAACAAGGAATATTATAATAAATAATAAGGAAATTATTAAATCAGCAATTATTGTTGAGATTTTTTTTCCTGGTCCTTTTCTCCCTCTTTTGTTTCCTCTATTTCTTTTTTGTAGTTTTCATAATTTTTGTGACTGTTTGTGACTTTCGATTATTATCTTTAGACTTTACTGTTTAAAGTATGATGTAGTATGATGTATATATAGTATTTGTAGTGTATCAGAATGATTCGGTAAAAGTCCTCCTTGTTAAAGTTGATCTTTGCATGGAATTGCCCTGGGGTATAATATTTGAATAATTGCATACATGAATAACATTTAATTGTGTTTGCATTATTCACTTCTTCTGTCTGAAGTACTTCTGCCTCAGCACAAATCTGAACATGCCTCAAAGGCATTTGAGCCTGGATTCTTACCAAAGACAGCTCATTTCATTCTAGCAAGAACCTCTGGGTAATCTTAGATGAACCACTTGTCTTTGCAGATTAAATCTTGTAATCATGTGATCTAAAGGCCTTATAGTTTTTCATCACATATCATTAGGAGGTCCAGGTATTCATTATACCATGGCTAGACTCCTGTAACTCTCCCCTCCTCATCCAATCAGCTTACTCTTTTTAAAGAGCATTGAGGATCCACAATGTACGAGCATATCTGGTCTTCAATCAACCAAATACATATCTCGTCCTTCTCATCTCAATTCACTGACTCACAGAATCTACTTGCATAAAGCCCAAGTCTTTGATGCTTTGTCTAAGATGCCCATATATCATTGTATATATAAAGGATACCACTCTCATGCCCCTCTCAATAGGGTCAGTGATAAGAAGTCCTCGTGGGGCATAGATGTTCTCATTCTGCTCCTGAATATACATGGAGATCTTTTTTAAAACCTGCATAGTGACAAAGACAAGGAAGAACATGATAAAAGATTTAACTAAATTACACAATACAGAAGATACTGTATCTTCCTTGAAGATGTGGGGCTTTCCGCCTGATATGGTTTCCATGGAGCTCTGGCGAGATAAAACATTGGTGACACACACACGCACTCACACACGCGCGTGCATGCACACTTCATCACATAATCAGGGATAATTACATCACAGAGTAAGATAATGTTTTTTTAACTGTGGTAAAATTGGATTACAGCAAAAGCCAGTTTCTAACTTTTAGTAGAGCTATGTTAAGCATGTTTCCAAGAGGAACAAAAAATTTTTACCATTATTTTAAACACCACCA
This sequence comes from Clarias macrocephalus, assembly GCA_011419295.1. Lineage (NCBI taxonomy): Eukaryota > Metazoa > Chordata > Actinopteri > Siluriformes > Clariidae > Clarias > Clarias macrocephalus. Next base: position 71,444 of record JAAGKR010000853.1, on the reverse strand, counting down.
AAGCCCAGTGTTCTCTGTGTGTTTTTGTGTTTTCATTACAAATTTCTCTGGTTCTCTTTCAAAAGCTATACTCGATTCTGTGGGAAAAAAAACGGTTGTGAAGCATGTGTGTATCAAACACGCCAAATTTTGGCTTATATAACCTCGGTCAGGTGACGTCATTTGATGAGGAGCACCTGCGGGTTATAAATAGGAGTGAACCGGAAACATCCTCAGGTCTTTTTCTCTTCAAGGACTGCATTGTGTTTGCATGTGTGTGCAAGACAGATATACAAAAAAGAAAGGAAGAAAGTGTACTCACCAATATGGTAGAGTTTGAAAGGAGATGCGTGCCTCCTTGTGAGAGATTTCTCACAGATGGCGATCTCCACACTTTCTGTTTTGAGTGTTGAGGGAGAGTGTGAGCACGGTGATCGCCTCCCTATTAAGGTGCTTCACGCAGGGCTTGCCTTCTTTAAAGGGAAACCGTGAGCCGCGGCTCATTCGTGGGGTTCACATGCCATTCCTCCTTTTCTCTCACACTCTCGCCAGATCAGGAAGTTTTAGCTTCCACTTCTCAAGCGCGCCCCGGCGCTTCTTGTGAATGGGCAGAAGAAACTTCCGCAGGAGCAAAAAAAAAAAGTAAAATCCCCAAGCACTTAAAGTTAGACGACAGGTTTTTGTCAGTTGGCCGGGGGAGGGGCCTCAACGAAGGTCCCTCCCCTTCTTTGGCGACCTCCATGACGAGTTAACTCTTGTTTTTTGCCGTTTTTGCTATTAACATCGGTTCATTCAAATGTCGTTGATGCGAAAGCGCAGAGTTATATGATGATGCCCCAGATTGAAGAGATGCTTGCGAGCTATCTCTCTCCTGAGAGCTCATCTTCCCTGAAAAAGCCCACACTCCCCACCAAGCCGTGTAGACTAACATCTCTGTTGGTAGAGAAATCTTTTCAGGCAGCGGGTCAGCCTGGTATGCCTGCAAAACCGCCATGGTGTGCAGGGCAGCACCAGCCTGACCCGCTGTCTGAAAAGCTGAGAGATCTGAGCACTGGCAGGTCTATCAACAGTGCTGCGTTTGCGAAGCTACGCCGAGCCACAGATTTATTTCTTTGTGCCACAAAGCAGACGGGCCATGCTATTGGCCGTTCTATGGCTTCCATGGTCGCCATGGAGAGACGTCTATGTCTTAACCTCACGAGGATCGCGTTTTCCTCCTTGATGCCCCCATCTCGCCTTCTGGCCTCGTTGGTGACGCCATAAACACAGCCACTACTAGATTTCGGGAGGCGAAGCTCTACGAGCAGGCCTTGTGAGGTTTCTCTCCTGCCGTGCTCAGGAGTCGGGACTGTCGGCCACCCAGTCCCGACCAGGTCTGGTCCCCACGAGGTGTGAGGCGCAGAAGGAGAGTGTGGTGAGCCAGGTACCCTCTCGTAGAGACTGGGGAGGGACTCGTCACGCTTCGCAATCCGCCTCAAAAAGACCGGACCTGAGGAGCATCATCTCCACTCAAAAGAAGTCCTGAGGCTGACATGTACAGGACCACGGAGGTGTCTTCCCCCTGGGAGGGGCATGTAAAAATTCCCATAAGAGATAAAGACTCCTCCCTGGCCACTGGTGTTTCGGGGAGCAGCGGTCTCCAGCGACATGTTAGGTGGTTGGTTCCTTCCTGCCATTTTTCAGGATGCTGAACACCTAACACCCCCCCCCCCCCCCCCAAATGATTGTTTCTCAAATCCAACCAGAGGATTGGCTTTGTGACAATCGACTGAAAGGATGCATATTTTCATATAGAAATATTGCGACAACACAGGAAGTTCCTGAGGTTCGCTTTCTGGGGCAAAACTTTCCAGTATCGGGTCCTTCTATTTGGCCTAGCCCTGTCACCCCGCACATATATAAAATGCACGGATGTAACTCTGGCTCTATGATTCCAGGGCATCCGTATTCTGAATTATATAGATGACTGGCTGATCCTGGCTCAGTCTTAGCAGCTACTGCTTCGACATCGAGATGTCGTCCTAGCTCACCTCCATTCTTTAGGATTGAGACTCAATGCTGGGAGAGGCATCCCCTTTCCTGCTCAGTGGACGATGTATTTGGGCGTCATATAGAATTCGATCGCAATGCAGGCACAGCTGTCTCCTGCGCGTGTCAAATCCATTCTCCATACCCTAAAGGAACTCAGGCTATACCAGAAAGTGATTGTTCATTACTTTCAGAGAGTTTTAGCTCCCATGGCAGCTGCATCCATGGAGATACCGTTGGGCCTTCTGTACATAAGATTCTGTTGTGGCTAAGCGCCAGGGGATTTTATCCAATAGCCAATCCCCACAGGAAAATAAGGGTTACGCGCCAGAGGCTTCGTACACTTTCCATGTGGTTCAGACCCCGGTTTTTGACTCTGGGTCCGACTCTAGGTCCGTGTTGTCGTAGCAAGTTGCTAATAGGGTTTGTGCCTCTTATTGATAGCGCCCCGTTGGCCGACCAGTGTGTGGTTCTTGGATCTAATATCTCTCCTCGATGGCTCGCCGTGGAAGATTCCAGTGAGGAGGGATCTTCTGTCTCAGGCGCAGGGGACAATATTTCATCCCCAGCCCGAGTTCTGGATCTTCATGTCTGGCCCCTGAGGGGGACCAATTAAGAGATGCTGGCCTCCCAGCCAGCGTAATTGAAACTATTCTAGTTGCTGTGTGTATTATGTGTATAATTGAAACTATTCTAGTTGCTAAGTGCTAGGGCTCCCTCCACTAGAAGAACTTATGCCCTCAAATAGAGTGTATTTGAAAGTTGGTGTACGGCAAAACATGTAGACCCAGTCCACTGCCGAATTGTTTCAGTGCTAGGATGCATAGGAGTTTCTGCCAGAAAAGTTGTCCTCGGGCTTATGACCTAGTACTCTCAGAATGTATGTAGCTGCTATTTCGGCTTGTCATGTTCTGACCAATGGGGTTTCTGTGGGAAAGCACCCATTAGTTGCTTGTTTTATTTGTGGAGCTAAACGGTTGAGGCCGCCCACTAGAGCGAGGGTCCTTTCGTGGGACTTAGCTATTGTGCTCGAAGGTCTGATTGAAAACCCTTTCAAACCACTAGAGTCAGCGCCTGTCAGGCTTCTGACTCTTAAGATGGTTCTTCTTATGGCCATTACTTCTTTGAAGAGAATTGGAGATTGACAGGCTTTGTCTCCCCATCCTGCCTAGACTTTGCCCCTGGGCTAGTCAAAGCTATTCTGCATCCTCACCCGAACTATCTTCCGAAAGTTCCATTCTCGACCATGCACCCAGTTGTTCTCAAAGCCTTCCATCCTCCACCTTTTACAGCTCTGGAGTAGGAAAGACTTCACTTACTGGGTCCTGTACGTGCTCTTCAGATTTACCTCCACCGCACTAGCCAGTGGCGTAAGTCAGAGCAGCTTTTCATTTGCTATGGTGGCCACAACTAGACAAACGCTGTTACATTGGGTGAGAGATGCTATTGCCCTAGTCTACGAGGCGCGTGGTCACACTTCACCTCTAGGCATCAGGGCTCATTCAACCAGGGGGACTGCCTCATCAATTGCTCTGCCAAGAGGTGTCCTCTTGCAGCAAGTGTGAGATGCGGCAGGTTGGTCCTCTCCGCACATATTTGTCAGATTTTATAGTTTGGATGTCCATGCTACTCTGGGCTCGCGGGTCTGAGATCACTTTGGCCCTTGTGTGCACACGCATCACAACCTGGGGGTCCAGACACTTGCAGTGTGGCGGTGTTAGCATTCTTGGTCCCATATCGTTTTCACGCAGCATCAAGTGTAGCTTTTGAAAGGGAACGTCTTGGGTTACTTTGTTGTCACCCTGTTCCCTGAAAAAGAGGGAATGAGATGCTGCGCTCCAATGCCGCACTGCTGGCGTGGCTGGACGCCCTTTCAGACAAAAAATTAACCTGAGGATGTTTCCGGTTCACTCCTATTTATAACCCGCAGGTACACTTTATCAGATGACATCACCTGACCGAGGTTATATAAGCCAAACCTTTGCATGTTTGATACACACATGCTTCACAACTGATTGAACAAAGAGATGTTCCCATAGCGTTTTCACGCAGCATTTCGTTCCTGGTTTTTCAGGGAACAGGGTTACAACAAAGTAACCCGAGGCGTTTTCGCCTAAATATATGTCTAAATACATGAAGGTAGAAATGTGGGACGACTTATCCATATATATTTGGTGTGTGTGTGTTTGCATGGTGCCTGTGATAACCTGCACCCGGGCAGGTGGTATTCATTGGTATTGGGGTGTATTATCCTGCATTATGGCCTTACATTGTGATAATCAATGTGATTCAGATTCACCCAGACAATCATAATGCGGTTACTGAAAATGAGTGACTGAATGATAAGTGGAGCCTAAATAGATCACAAAAAATAATACCCAGTACTGTGTAGGTTCCCCTTGTGACACCTGGGCAACTCTGGCCCCGTGGAGCCTTGGGTGTCGATGATCCTGTCACCAGTTTACTGGTACATAATTGATAATCAGTGGTAATGTGTTAATGTTATGTGCTTTTTTTGGTTCAGTTTGTTCTGAAGGAAATTTTAAAATGAGACATTATGTATGTATACTCAAACAAGGAAATAAATTAATAAAACAAATGCTTATATTAATCTCCTTCCCTTATTATGTTTTTGAAGCATAGAAGAGTTCAGATATCAGTGATCCATAATTAATACAATTCTGCAAGTGAGCTTATGCACTTTTTTTTCTTTTTTACTAATCTGACTCATTGTTTTTCTTAGTTCCTTGATATGTGCCCATTCGTATGACTTTGATAGGAAAGATGCCTATCAAGGTAGGATTAGGCATACGTGCCACCCCTCCAAGTCTATTCATGTGTGGCTTTCTGTCAGCTGAGGGAGCAAACAAGAATATGCTTCATGGGTGGCAGTTGATCATAGTTTACTGTATTCATAAAGAGGGTTTGTTAAACAATGTTCTGCATAGGTTAATGAGATTCAACTGAAGTGAAAATCAGAACAAACATAAACAAGACTTGCCTCTGGAAGTTCTAAGCAAGAGAGAAGAGATCAAAGAAGGAGGATAAGAAGAAACCGGACCTGTAGGGACATTGTGTTTATTTCATCTCTATTCCATGTGAAAAAAGGGAAACTAAAGCAGAACTACACAGGTTAATTAGATGCCTTTTATAATCAGCCATGGCAAGGAACTCAGAAATTCAGGTGCAGCCACTGGTACACAGGTGCAAGCACTTCAGCATGGAGTCACCCTGTGAACTTGTAGGTAAACTGATGTATTTGTAAGCATGGCGGATCTGGACACATCAAACATCAGAACATCTTTTGAATTGCATTCAAAACAATATCCGTCTGCTCCTCTGAATACATGCATGATCACACTTGAATGAGGAAGAAGGTTAAACCTGAATTCAATCTTTTCAAAAACATTGGACGTTTTTTGGATGACTGAGGTTTCTCTTTCATCAAAGCTGGCTATGTGTAAGGACTTGAGCAGAAAGATGGTAACTGCAGATTATGATGTAAAAAGGTTGAAAGAAGAACATCTCAATACCTTCTCATATCGTGTCTCCATGCAGAGGAAAATAATGTAAGCTGACACACAGGCCAAGCACCCCTCCAGGTAGGACTGACCGCTGATCTTCTCGGCCTCTGCGTAGTAGTTATTGAGCGTCTTCACAGTGTCCTCGAAGAGGGTCCGCTCAATCTGTAAAATCAGCCAATTCTTTAGTAAAGGAAAATATGTCATACCTCAAGGTTCACCATCCTACTTTCCACACTGAACTTGTACGGTTGAAGTCTAAGCATACTAACAGTAAATACAGTGCCTGGCAAATAATTCATACCCCTTGAACTTTTCAACATTTTGTTACGTTACAACCACAAACGTAAATGTATTTTAATTTTAATTTATCGGGAAAGTGTGGCATGCATTTGTATTCAGCTCCTTAACTCTGATATCCCTAGCTACAATCCAGCGGAACCACATGCCTTCAGAAACCGCTTAATGTGTAAACAAAGTCCATCTGTGTGTAACGTTTGTGGTTGTAACGTGACAAAATGTGGAAAAGTTCTAGGAATACTTTTGCAAGGCATTGTACATATATACATATATACGTACAACATCTTGAACATGTAGATGTCAATTCGTATGTATGCGGATGTAATCTATTCGAAAATAGTAAAAAAAAAAAAATACTCTACACCATTTTCTCCGGTTATTTTTGCTCACGCAAACTGGCAACTATAACTCTTCCTCAGCCCTTTTATGCAATTCTGTCTGTGTGTTGAGCATTTATCATCTCTGTCATATTTTATGAAGTACTTCAGTGATTTTACTCTAGTGTTGACATGTGTAAAGCTCATCTAGCTTCTAAATATCAATCATCTTTGCTTTAGTTGCTACAGTTGAAATACTATTAGACATTTAAAAGACAGTTCCTTAAACACTCCAAGTTTCTTATACAAAAGTGGATATACTGTTACATTAACCGTTTGCTGGTGTGTCTTTCATATTATTGTTTAGGTTTCGCTCGCTGCTTAAAATATATGTGAGACAAACATATATATCAGTTTATAGAAAATTAATGGAGTCTAAAGTAAAGGAATACCCTTGCATACAGGGTAATTTTATGATTGGGGTGCCATGTAGCCGTTGTAAATAAATTGATCTTTATGATTGTTATGTTAATTCATTTAGTTAACCTCTAAAAAGAGTTGGGAACACATCTCAGTCAACTGCTTCACTTTTACAGTGCTGGCTACATGTTGTTTTTGTTACATGGTTGATTAACAATAATAGAAAAAAATGAAACATATAAGTATATAGTTCTATGTATAGAATTAAACAATTAACGACTTGGGAATGATTTCCCTTGCCATATCCCATTTCACAATACTCTGATGTCAATGTGCATTGTTCATAACCTATATAATATAATAAGATTTCTGAAGAATTGTACTAATTTCAGGACAGATATATAGTGATTAGATGTTTAAAATTAAATTTTGAATGCTTTATGGGCCCTGCAATGAATTGGTACCCCGTCCATGGTGTACCACGCCTTGTGCCACATGTCTCCTGGTATAGGCTCCAAACCCCCCGCGACCCTGTATACAGTATAAAGTGATATAGACAATCACGATGCTTTATGGTTTCTATGTTACAGTGCATATGGGTTGCTTCTCTTTTCTCTTTAAATGTTTTCCAATGTTTAGGTGTTTACGTTTTTTTTTTCCCCTTGTGTACATGTGTATCTGTAAATATTTAACACAAATGGCAGCAGAGTCATATAATCAGGTTTAGAATCACCTCTGTGATCCACCCACCCTGCTGTTGAGTTCTGCTGGAAGTTTGGTTTGAAATTTGCAAACCGTGCCCTCACTGTAGTCCCTCTGAATGAACACCTTGGTGACCAGAGAGGCAGTTTGCCTCAGATCTTGAAGGTTTTGGAGCTGCAACATACAATAAATAACATACAATCGTTGTAAATACAAATATAATACATAAATACAATATAATCAGTCTGAGGTTCCATGCAAAATTTTGCCTCATGGGGTAAGGATAATCATAAGAACAGATCAGCGGAGAACTACATGGGAGGAGCTTGTAAACGATCTCAAGGCAGTTGGGACCACAGTCACCGAACAAACCATTGGTAACACAATATGCCGCTGTGGATTAAAATACTGCAGCGCCTGTAAGGTTCCCCTTGAGAACTTCCTGAAGATGGGTTAGGGATGAGTCTTTCAGTATGACAATGACCAAAAATTTGTCACCAGGGCAACAAAAGAGAGGCACAAGAAAAAGAAAAAAAAAATCACATAAAAGGTAATGGAGTAGTCTATTCAGTTTTTTTAAACCTTAATCCTATAGAAAATTTACGAAGGGATATGAAACTTTGATGTCCCAAACGACAGACAAATCGAAAAGGACTTCTGTAAAGAATAGTGGACCAAAATCCCTCCTGAGATGTGTGCAAATTGGTATCCAACTCCAAAAAACATCTTACCTCTGTTCTTGCCAACGAGGGGTTCTCCACCAAGTACTAGGTTATGTTTTGCTTGATCAAAAACTGAAAAGAAAATAATGTTTCTTCTGGATTTTTAGCTGATATACTGTCTCTATCTTCTCAAATAAGCCCATGATGAAAATTATAGACCCTTCATTTCTTTGTAAGTACTGTATGACAACCTACAAAATCTAAAGGGGATCAAATAAGTATTTTCCCACTGTAAATCTAGCGCCTAAAACCTGAATTAGAGACCTACCATTTAAAAAGCTGATTGAATAAAGGATAAGCTTTATCATATCATACCACCATATCCAGTGTGGATATACAGTACAGTGGATATATTGTAGTTGTGTTTAAATGACTGATGTTTTCCATTTACCACGACACATTGTTTTATCTTTCCCTGTCAAGATAAACACTAAAACAAGCTCTTAATTGGTGTACTACCAGAAAAAAAGAGCAATGGCTAGCTGAAGTCCTGCTATAACTTCAAATAATCTCATGGACATGTTTTTGAAATTCAGCTAAGAGCTTGCCAAAATAATTTTTTCCATTAAGCCAGGATTCTCTCAATGTTCCATCTGTAATTATTTTTAAATAAATCTGAATAAACACACACCCAGGCATCCAATAAATAAATTAATAAAATGAACAATTATGTGTGTGTATGTTGTATACTGTATGTGTGTGTATACATAAAAATTATTCAGACTCTTTGTCATGATACTTGCAATTGAGCTTTGGTGCATCCTACTCCTATCAGTGGTCCTTGAGATGCTTCAACAACTTGACTGAAGTCAACCTGCGCCTAACTGGACTTACAGTAATTAGGAAAAGCACGAAGGAAGGAAGGAAGGAAGGAAGGAAGGAATGTATTTCAGAGTGAAAACTAATCCATGAGGTTCAGAGAATTATCTCTAGACCCACGATACAGGATTATGTCGACATATAAAATAATAACACATAAATAAGTGTAAAACATAAAATGGGGCTGAAAAATACATGACAGATTTTTAATGGTCAAAAGTCCAATCTCCATGCTTGTGTGTGTTTTTTTTATAGCCACAGACCTGTTTGGTCCCAATCCTACAATTTCTTTTTGCACTGTGTGTGTGTGTGTGTGTGTGTGTGTGTGTGTGTGTGTGTGTGTGTGTGTGTGTGTGTGTGTGTGTGTGTATGTGTGTATGTGTGTGTGTATACAATGCATCTTCAGCAACGTGTAAGTGATCACTGAGAAATCCCCCCCCCCCAAAAGTTGATGTTTCAGCACCATCCTCCCAGGTTGGACAGTTCTTAGTGAAATGACAGTAATTTCAGAGATTCCTTTGTGTTGTTTTCTTGTTGCAGGCCATTCTGAAACAGCATGTTTTTTTTTTTGTCAGGCAGTGCATTTTCTTCTTGAAGGAGAAGTTTGAAACATTGGTCAGAAGCTTTTCAATAAAAATAACTAGGACAAACGAGTGGCTATGCCAATTACATGGCTTTGAGAAGCTGGTGTTCAAATTAAGTGGCTGTAAGTGTGCCTTCATGCATTTTGTAGACCACCCATTCACCAAGAATTCAGCACCAAATCACAGACTGGCAAGTTGTCTTCATGTTGAAGCCAGCTGAGGCTAAAATGGCACTAACATGACATTCTTCACTTAGAACTGTTGCTTCCATCACTCTTTGGGATTTACACTCAGTAATGCTAAATCCACAGAAGCCACAGAATCATAATGAAAGGGCCAAGCCAGTACTGTTCCATTAAAACTCTGGAAGGCACAAATGTTGCTTATGGATGTTACAAATATACAAGGAAATCTCTGTGGAGGAATATGATCAAGAGTAGCAGTGAACAACAGAGCCATTTAATGAATTTCATCAGCCTTAAAAAGGCAAAAGCAAATGTTTACATTCACTAGTTCATCCCACTTCAGACGTACCTGGTCATGATTAGTTTTCACACATATAATTGTGTTATCTTCTTTTTTTTTTGTATTTAACTGCAACACTGCAGTTAATACAAGAAGGACAGTTAATAAAAGATGAACACACTATGCAGAGAAAACAAATGGTTACAAGTTGTGTATTCTCATCTGAGCATCCATTACAAACAATGTCATGAAGAACCATACAAAACATACGTATGCAAAAGTTTAGGCACCCATTGATAAATAACAGATTTTGGTGATTTTTAAATTGAAAATATGTGAACACAGTCTCTCTTGAAAATGGAAAAAATGCAAAATATTTTCAGCAAACACTGGTGCATAGTTACTTTTTATGTCAAACTGAACAAAGATAAAAAATAAAAACTTTATTGCGGCACTGTGCAAAAGTTTGGGCACCCTACATAATCAGTACGTAGTAACACCTCCTCTGGCAGATATCACAGCTTGCAAACGCTTTTTACAGCCAGCTAAAAGTCTTTCAATTCTTGTACTTGGGATTTTCTCCCATTCTTCCTAACAAAAGGCTTCTAGTTCTGTAATATTATTTGATTGTCTTGCATGCACAGCTCATTTAAGATCTACACAGCAAAATCCTTAGTCTTGAATGAACACCCAGAGTGTTGATTTAACACTTTCAGAGTACATTTGTGACCATTAGGTCATATATAAACACTTGGGGTGTTAAATCAACACTGGGAATTTTGCAGTGTACTCACAAATTTTCAATGATGTTTAAATCAGGGGACTGTGATGGTCATTCCAAAACCTTAAGCTTGCGTCTCTTGAGGTATTCCATAATGGGTTTCGAGGTATGTTTAGGATCATTGTCCTGTTGTAGAAGCTATCCTCTTTTCAGCTTCAGCTTTTTTACAGATGGTGTGATGTTTGCTTCTAGAATTTGCTGGTATTTAGTGGAATCCCTCTACCCGTGCAATGTTTCCTGTGCCACTGGCTACAACACAACCCCAAAGCATGATAGATCCACCCCCGTGCTTAATAGTTGGCAAGGTGTTCTTTTCATGAAATACTGCTACTTTTTTTCTCCAAACATGCCTTTGCTGATTGTGGCCAAAGAGTTCTATTTTAACTTCATCAGTCCACAGCACTTGTTTCCAAAACGCATCAGGCTTCTGTAGATGTTCTGTTGCATACTTCTGACGTTGGATTTTATGATGGGGACGCAGGTAAGGTTTTCCTTAGCTGACTCTTCCATGAATGTCTTGTGGAACAATGCACCACCACTCCTGAGTCTGCTAAATCTGCCTGTAGGCTTTTTACAGTCAAATGGGAGTTTTGATTTGTCTTTCTGACCAGCATACAAGCAGTTCTCTCCAAAAGTTTTCTTGATCTTCCAGATCTCATCTTAACCTCCACAGTTTCCCTGAAATTCCATCTCGTAAATACTTTCTCACTGTGGGAACTGCAAGCTGATAACGCTTTGCTATCTTCTTGTAGCCTTCTCCTGCATTGTGGGCATCAATAACTTTCAGTCTTACACAGCTGCTTAGAGGAACCAATGGTTGTTGAGTGTCCACAAGTGTGTGCACAAGGTTTGAAGAGTCAAAGTATTTGTAAAGCTTTGAAATTGGCATTTACTGTACTAATGACAGCTGTTGCCATGCATCAGATGTAACGAGCTTATTAAGGTCTGAAACCTTGTAAAAAGAGACTCTGGAACTCTTAGGGTGCCCAAACTTTTGCACAGAGCCATAATAATGTTTTTATTTTTGTTCAATTTATGGCATAAGAAGTAACTATGCATCAATGTTTGCTGAAAATATTGTGCATTTTTCCATTTCCAAGAGAGACTGTGTTAACATCTTTTCAATTAAAAAAATCACCAAACTGCGTTATTTATCAAGGGGGTGCCTAAACTTTTGCATAAGACTGTAGCTAAATTGTCCTTTCACAAAGCTACCTTTTCTGAAAGGACCCTTAAGCTGAGCTTTTAATTTTGCAGCTATTTAAGCACAGATTTGCTTTCACCCACAATTTTTAGAATCATGACTAGACCATGAGTTTTGCAGTGTGAGACGTTAGGTGATATATGATACTAGGGCTGTAGCTATCGAATATTTTAGTAATCGAGTATTCTACCAAAAATTTAATTGATTAATCGAGTAATCGGATAAAATGCACTTTTGCTTAATTAAACAGCAATGTAAAATATATAAGAGAAACAAAGATTAATTGGTTTTCTTTTTAAAAAAATCTCCTTTTATTTTTTAAATGCATACAGCATTTTATCAAAATAAACATTGTCATTATCCACAATACAAGGAATACCTTATACCCCTCTCTTACCTATGCGGTTTGACTCGCAGTGAGATGCGGTGTTAGGCACCGTGAGCCGCCGCGACTGCCCGCCGACGTTCCGCAAGGTCCGGCAAAAAATTTAAAATGTTTAAACATGTTTTTAAGGTGGTTTAAACATATTTAATTTTTCGCGCAAAAAGATGGAAACGTAATCGCAGCGCCAAAACTTGCAGTGAATCATGAAGAACCGTACTTCCGGCCACCGCGCGATACCGTGTAGGTGAGAGAGGGGTATTAAAGTTGACTGAGATTAATTAAGTGCATTACAGCACCGTACATTCTTATTTTAAAACCTTTTCTTGGATGCAAAAAAAAAAAAAAAGTTTTTCAAATGACTTTAAGGATAAAAAAACTAAGGCACACATTAAAATAAATAATTACACAAAAACACTAAGTTGTGCAACTAAAAGTTAAAAAATCTACATCTCAGGCATAACATAAGCCTTTACTGACAATTTCTGTCGTTTTCTCTTGCGTCTTTCTTCTTCTCTTGGCCTCGCTGATATTTTAACGCTCCCTTCCATTTTGCAGCCCGCAACAGAACGCTCCCTCAAATCAATACACAGCTAACTGTTTGCGTCTCCTTACGCTTTGTAGGTGACCTAAGCGCTTCTTCTTCGTTGGTGTTTACTTGCACCCGGAAGCGCGCTGTGTCAAAAGCGTGCTGTCAAAAAATAATTGCGCAAAAACAAAATGCAAGCTTTAAAAATTAATTAAGCAAAGCTTCGAGGCAGAAGATTTTGCCTCGATTATTTTTTGTAATCGAATTACTTGATTTACTCGAGGAATCGTTCCAGCCCTATATGATACACTAATTCTTTTTCATGTGTGTGTGTGTGTGTGAGAGTGAGAGAGAGAGTGTGAGTGTGTATGGTAAGCATATGTTTCTATTAGAAAATTTCATCAAATGCCATGTAGTATCAAAACCTTGTTAGCACTGGCAGCTGAAGTCTGTTTGTGACTTTGCTGCCACCTGTGGTGATGTTGCTTGGTAACTGTATTCACATGCTGTAAACTTGTCACATGACTAATTAAACACTGGCAGTAATGTCCTGCGCCATGTGTGTGTTATTTTTTTTTTATTTGGTTTAACACTTTCTTTTGAAGTTGGTGTATATTAAACGTTCGCTTTTTGCACAGTGTGAACACCTGTGTTGTGAGTTTTTAAAGTGTAAGCACCTTTGTAATGCAAATACCGCTGTCATATTGAGAGATCAAGTCAAAAGATTCCTTGAGGAACACAGCAGTACAATGCATTAAAGTATATAAACGAGGGTTTTGTTAACGTTTTTGTTGTTTTTTATGTGCCAAGAATAGAGCAAAACACTGAGAGTAGTCTACCAAGAAGAGATTTAATAACTGAAATGATAAAGCACAGAGAACCCGAATTAGAACAACTTGGAGCATTTCATACCGAATGCAAGATTAACCAGTACACCAAAGGAGGAAACATTTGGCGCATATAAATGATGAACTGAAATATGCATGCTGATGATGTGCTGCACTGCAGAATGGAGGATATAAAGGCAGCATTAGTATGAACATATCACAGGACAAGACCATAACAAATCTAAAACTGGAATGTGACAGTATTGCTTATGACTATTTTCTAACAAATGTGGAAAATAGTCATAAACCGTGGAACCGTGTGCACAATCATTCATACCTTGGGACAATTTAGCTTCCACTAGTTTTAGGGAGATAGGAGAAACCTGAAGCGCTTTTGATTCTGAGCTTGAGTTATTGTCTGTATAGATTTTCACAATTTTCCCATGTTTGCTTGGGTTTCCTCTTGGTTATTTGGTTTCCTCCCAGTGTCCAAAAACATGTACTATAAGTGTATGAATGAGTGTGCGCATGCTGCCCTCCAATGGACTGGTGTAACATCTCGGATGAACAATTTTTGCCTTGGGCCTAGTGTTACACCTGAAAAATTATTAAGTGGTTATAGAAGATAAATAAGTGAATAAACAATTGGATATGTAATTGAATGAAAATACAGTATCTTAGGCTATATATACTCCATCTAGGAACCTCTGTATTCCAACCAGGGACCTTGGAGGCCAATGGTGACCAATGTATTTATTCCCATTTTTTACACCCAGTTGGCTAACCAGAGAACCCGGAGGAAACCCACCAAGCATGTGGAGAACATGCAAGCTCCATGCCCACAGACCCAACCCTGGAATCAAACCTAGGACCTGGAGGTGCAAGGCGACAGTGCTAACGACTCACCCACTGTGAGTGCACTAAATGCACTAAATGGCCGAATGCTTTTGGACACCTTTTTGGAATCAAATGTCTTTTTTGTATGCTGTAGTATTTCAATTCCCCTTCATGGGAACTAAGGCTCCCAAAGCTGATCAAAATGACAAAGCTGCATGAAGACAAGCATTGCTACGGTTAGTGTGGTACAAGTCAAGTAGAGTCCAGAGAACATTTATGCATTATAAAACAGAAGTTGTAATTATCAAATAGGTTTTATACTTATGGCAACACTGTGGCTTAGTCCTTAGCACTGTGGACTCCCACCTCCCGGATTGAGGGTTCGATTCCATTCTCGGGTCTGTGAGCAAGGAGCTTACATGTTCTCCGGTTACCTCTCACGGTCCAAAAACATGCAGATTAGGCTAATTGGTGTTCCTGAAAAAAAGTTGACCATAGTGTGTGTGTGTGTGCTCGCACTGCAATGGATTGACAGGGTGTAACCCACCTAGTGCCCAAAGACTCCTGGAATAGGCTCCAGTCTATCTATCTATATTAAACCACAGCACTATGACATCATGATCAGCGCTTCAGACAGGACTCCCAGCGGTGCTTCCGGTCATGTGATTTAAGTCAAGACAATAACAGGTGCGCTAGACTGTACTTCAGCAGCAGGAGTTAAACTTCCTAGTGATTGTATAATAAATAAATAAATAAATAAATAAGTAGCCTGCTAGCTATTCTAGCGCTGTTTGGCGTTTTCCTGTGGAAGACATGAAACACACAAGCACAATGAAACCGCTGTCCACAGTGCTGACAGTTAATGCTCAGAGTTCCTCAGCATTTACAAATCACAATATTACAACATATGTTGGTTTGAAGTGAGCCGCACCTGCCGCATGTTAAATCCCATCAGCCCTATCCGTATAATACAAACTGTTCCGACTGTAATAAATTACACCACACACACACTACCGGAACAAATAACAAGAAAAGTAATAATAATAAACGCTTCCTGAACACTTCCTCGTCAACTGTTAAAGGTTTTATTTACGGACATACCAGTACAAGACGAAGCGAAGCATACAGGTGTAGCGTGAGTGTGATAAACCGCATCTTACCTCTGTCGCCATGTTGCCATGAGCCGGAGTCTGAGTTGCTCGACTCGCGTGAGGATCAGCTGAGGACTGAGTCAAGCACGCGCGCAGGGTTAAATGCGCGCACGCGCTCGTGGTGTCACAAGAAAAGGTAATTAGAACGTTTATTTTTGGTCAAGGCAATGCAGTATACACACACACACACACACACACCAGTCTCAGTAGGTTAACTGGTAGAAAGAAATAAGGCTACAAAGCATAGCCAATGTACCTTAAATCCCTATGAGTGAGCTGAATTAAGACCTACAATACTGTATAAAAGTTTGCGAGAATTGTTTATGAGCTTATTGGAAATGTTCAGTGAACATTTGGCTTTTGTTGTTTTGGGGAAATAATGAACTGCAGGTGAGCCCCACAGAACTTCCGAGTTCCGATTAATATTACCACATATGATTCCAAGCTGCTTACAATTCAGATAGCCTGCTTCATGTTTTTCATGTTTAAAAAAAACAGGCAAGCTGATGTTTTTATAATATAATCAATTGAATTTGAAGCTGAATAAATAATGTGAGCTCAAAATGCAGACTTCCAGCTTTACCGTGAGGGTTTTTAAATAGAATAAAAAAGTAAAAAGTGTAGGAATTACACCACATTATATATTTATGTATTTATGTCCACTATATGCTGATTCCGTATAGGACGGTGCTATAGTGCTGTATTCATACAGTACAGTATATACAGTATATAAAAGAGAGGTTTTGTCTGTACGTGGTCCGAACTCACTCTTTCAATATCCTTACATTGGAGGTCCCAAAACCAGTCTCAGAAAAAATTCTGTCCGTATGTCTGTATATCTGTATGCCTGTCAAGCCAATTTTGTCACAGCTTCACGCAAAACTGGCTTGACAGAATTTAATGAAACTTTGACATTCAAAGTGGGCGTGGCTATAGGAATCACTCAACAGAGCCAATCAACGAGATAGTTTACCCTAATACACAGGGTATGCGGAAGTCACAGAAATGACAGTAATGCCCCATACAAAACGCCCAAATCCTCACCAAAAACAATCAAATATGCGACATACTCCAAAAAAAGGTACAGTACAGACCAAAAGTTTGGACACACCTTCTCATTCAAAGAGGTTGAATTTGTATTATGGCAAGAAAAAAGCAGCTAAGTGATGAAAAAAACGAGTGGCCATCATTACTTTAAGAAATGAAGGTCAGTCAGTCTGAAAAATTGGGAAAACTTTGAAAGTGTCCCCCAAAACACAAAAACCATCAAGCGCTGCAAAGAAACTGGCTCACATGCGGACCGCCTCAGGAAAGGAAGACCAAGAGTCACCACTGCTGCGGAGGATAAGTTCATCCGAGTCACCAGCCTCAGAAATCGCAGGTTAAGAGCAGCTCAGATCAGAGAGCAGGTCAATGCCACACAGAGTTCTAGCAGCAGACACGTCTCTAGAACAACTGTTAAGAGGAGATTGTGTGAATCAGGCCTTCATGGTAGAATATCTGCTAGGAAACCACTGCTAAGGACAGGCAACAAGCAGAAGAGACTTGTTTGGGCTAAAGAACACAATAAAGAACACAATAAAAAAACTCTTTGAATGAGAAGGTGTGTCCAAACTTTTGGTTTGACTCTTCAAAGATGTATGGACAGATCAGATCATTGTATGGTTATTCTTCCTGAGGGAAGTTTCAGAGCACTTTGCTTCATATGCTCCAAAATCATGGTGCTAATTAAAGCAGTAATGTGAAGCGCCACTAATAAATATAAAACCTGGGTTGTTAGAGTGAACATATCTACAGCAGTCTGAGGTGAGGGCATGTAAAATATCCAAACTCAGTGTGTTATGCACTCAAATCAAAATGCTAAAATATAAAATATAAACGTGATGTTATGAATGTCATGTGGCGGATGTAAACATATACTTTAAACAGGGAGTGTGTATACAGATTCAGGCAAAAAAATTATACACACTTCAGGAAAAGAAAAACTAAAAAGTTTTTGCTATACATTATATTGACATACTGTATATGATAATATTATGATAATAATATGATATTATTATCAATGTTATATTAATATAATATACATCATACTATTTTTATTGCAGACAATGATTTGGAGCACATTTTAAATTTAAGTCATGACTTCTTATTTAATAAAAACAATTAAATTGATTGTTAGTTTATGTATTTTTTGTTAGTTTATCCAACATTTGGTTCCTTAAAACAGTTTATCAATAACTTTCTTTTTAAAGATTTTATCTTGTTCCATGATAAACTAAGGTTATTGATGTCACCTATGACATGAAAAAGGCAAATGTATAATGGCTTTAAATAAAATAAATAAATAAATAAATAAATTATAATAGAGGTTATAATAAGTTTCGAGATTTACATGCCACAGATCCGGTCGCTTTCGCAGTACATCCTCCCTCAGGCGTTTTAAAATCTGGCAGTAGAATTTGTTATTGAAGGTGAATGCACAATGCACAATGACGCAAATGATGAAAAAGACAATGCGCGTACATTTGGTTGAGCTGTGGACCTGCCTCACCTTTTCAGTCATGGAAATGTTGGGTTCTTACACTGTGAAAACCGATTGATTCGTCTCAGGGTCATACCCATACCCCCAAGTTTTGTCACCCGTAATGATCCTTGACATGAAGGATGGAAGGAGGAGTTCTTGGCAGACTTCCATGAGATGTTCCTTTTGCTCCTGGGTCTGCAGCTTGGGGATGAGCAGCACGGAATATGTTCAAATCACACCGACAATGGCAGCAATATTGTGAATTGTTCTCAGCTGATCATTATGCACAAGTTGATGAATGGTTAAGTTGTATGCAGATTGGATAGTTCTCTGAAGAGAGTAGCTGAAATAACCATAGTAACTGTAGTATAAAGTATACCGAATGAAAATTAAATAAAATGTAATTTATGAGAAAAAAACTTGCAAAATGGGCTTGACTGTTTACAGGCTCAAATACATTTATCCCATAGTTTGCATTTTTGAGCATTATATCAACTGAGGCTACTTAAATTTTAATGTCAAACATATAGAAAGTTTACACTTTACATGTTACAAAACCTAATTGCAACAAAAAGGGCAGTACTGTATGTCTTGTGTCCTGATCCGAATAGATGATACAAATACAGGTTGAAGGAACTGTATTAATCTATGTAATTAAAGCAGATATGTGGAGCAAAAATCACAAGCATTAAACAGGCAAAGGTCAAGCAATCAGCAAACAACATTACTGTGCAAGGCAGGAAGTGGAACTGGGAACCAGGAACAGGGACAAAACAAGTATATCATTTAGTACAAATAGGCTTGGCAACAACTTGCTGAAACAGACACTGAACAAACTCTATATACTCTCTGTATGCGTGTGTGTAAAAGGAAGAGAGTGCACAATCTGTAATCAGGTGAATGTTAATGCATGAGCGTCTGTGATGAAGTGTTGTATTCCACAGAGCCCATGTTTTTAGTGCACCCCCATGTCACTGAGGTAATGGAGCTAACCCTCTCTGCGCCATGACTCCAGGAACAGACATATCTGGCCATCAGTACTTTCCCCTGCAGGAGCAAGTGGGCTTGTGAGTGGGCCAAATTGATTAGCCGACCTCCCACAAAATGTGAATCAGATAGAACACATTCTTCAGATGGTTCTCTGCGGAAACCTGAGTACTTATGGTACAACAAGTTCAGTCTTAGTTTTCATGCAACCTGTTCAGTATGAGAGGGTGGAATAAAATTTTGTAAAGAACAGGGAAATTGGTGAACCAATGCAATGCTATTATTTTCCATTCAGCTGCATTGCGTTTAAATGCTTTGGTAAACTGCAGCATACTTGTATTTTTGACTTTGAGCAATACAGTGGAACCTTGGATTACGAGCATAATTTGTTCTGGTAGTCTGTTTGTATATCAAAACACTCATAAATCAAAGCAAGTTTCCTCATAAGAAATAATGAAAACTCTGATTATTCGTTCCACAACCCAAAAAATTTATACATAAAAATAATTAATACTAAATTATAATGTAAAAATAAAACAAATTAACCTTCACTTTACCTTTGAAAAAAGTACAAATAAATCCAGACAGATGTGTTTCCATTAGTGTTTGTGCACACACTCTAACGGAAACACTGCTCTGTCATGATTTTTTTCTCAGGTAAAGTGCAGGTTAATTTGTTTTATTTTTACTTTATAGCAGTTATTCCCAAAAGATCCATTTTCTCTCTCTCTCTATCTCAGCCTGCACTTTGTGTGTGTGTGTGCGTTCTCGACATTAGATACCTTGCCCCTCCCTTCTTCCTCTCAAATTCACACATAAATGAATTGCGTCAGAACCTTGTTTCCGTTAGAGTGTGCGCACACACACACACACACACACAAGTGCAGGCTGAGAGAAGGAGAGAGAAAATGGATATTTAACCTCTCTAATGACGCTTGCTTTTGCGTTACACGCGCACACAAGTGTGTTATAATAAACAGTACATGCGCATAAAAGGATGACTTTTATACACACACAAACACAAAATAAAAGATGTTTTACGTGCACATGCGTGTGCGGATGTTGATTATACCAGTGAGAGCACCAAGACTGAGCAGGGGAGACGATTACCCAGAATTCCGCAGCACGAGAGAGAAAAAAACGTTGGCTCAATTTTGATCATGTGACGCTCTGCATCAAAACAAGAAGTGCATGTGTGCCACACGATACTCTTTACTCGTGAACCAAGCCTTGCTCCTTTTGAAAATCAAAATTTATTAAAAATTTTGCTCGTCTTGCGGAATGTTCGCAAAGATTGAAGTTTGAAACAATAAAAAAAGTTTGTTTGTTCTGATGAGTTCTGATTGACCTTATTGCAGACTGATGGGCACATCAGAGTAACAGGGAATCACAGGAAACGATGCACCCATCATGCATAGTGCCCACTATAAAAGCCACCGGAGGTCTTATGAGAGTCTTATGATCTAGAGTTTAGTTTGGCCAAGTCTGGGCTCAGCAACATTTTGTGGCAATAAAATTAAGTCAGCTGATGCCGTGAATGTGCTGAATGACCAGGAATTACATCAATGGAGTCTTTCTAAGACTAAAATTCAGAAATAGTGGTTCTGGGAGCATAAGGAATCAATTTCTTGCATGAACTGGCCACCACATTGTGTGCTATAATCAAAGCTAAATGGATGGAAGCAAATCAGTCTCATTAATAATTCACACAAAAGACACGATGCACACATGCGTATCCGAATTCACATGTGAAACCCAATACACCTGCACGAACCCCATAACATACGTTTCACAAATGCAAAAAACAATTAACTGAATTTTTTTTTAATGTTTAAAGTTCACAAGTGTATCACTGCCTGGATTTGTGTGTGTGTACTTTTGAGACTTTGCTGGCAGCAACGTGGGTCACTCGTAATCTTTAGCCAATCAAATACGACCTTCACCCTCATTACATGTTTGTCACAGTTTTTAATTTTCAAATGAAACAATGCAATCAGAAATGATGCAATGCAGTAAAATATATTAAAAATATAGTAAAAAAAATAGCATGTGACTGACTATTGTCTTTACAATTTGAGTTTGTTGAATTGATCATCATATATATATAGCATGTTATACTGTATATGCATACATATAGCAAGATATGCAGCATGATTCAAAACATTTATTTTAAATTATACACAGTATAACTTACTGTCAGTAAATTGAAATACATATTTTCTTTTTAATAATTTAGGAATCTCTCCAGCAGTACAACTTCATGATCCTTTGGTTCATGTCTTGGAGAGACAGCCACTGAACACTGACTACCCATAGTTCATTTGCAGACAGGAGCTAGTGGTTCTTAGTGCCCTGGATGAAATGATACATATTCCAGAAGATGTCATGACTATCCTTTCAAATCTAAGCAACTTCATACAGCGTCAGAGAGATATGGAGGAGGTATCCGTCACAGTGATGTTGGAAACAGGACATGGACGTGGACGCCCAAGAATTTCCATTTCAGAAACCAGTCTTATCCATCTAATTGAACTTGGGCTGCCAGTCAAGTCTATCGCAGAGCCACTGGGTGTGTCTCGTGCTACACTGTTCAGGAGGATGACTGAAAACGGTTTATCTGTGAAAGCTACAGTATGTACACGTACAGATGAAGAGCTTGATGCTCAGATGAAGAGCTTGATGCCCTCATCACAGAGATGAAGAGATCTATGCCAGCTGCAAACTTTATTTTTGCAGAATGCACAAATACAGAATTGAAATGCACCCAGATACTTGGATCAGACAAATTTACAGTAAATATAAAAAAAAGACTACAGTAAAATGTTTTGCCAGCTGCCATGTAATGCTTATTTTATTTTATCAATTAACTCCTGTAACCTGTTGAAACAGTCTTTTATAATTATTGATAATTCACTCTAAGCTGCATGAATGGATAAAGTGAGAGCCATGATTTTCGATTCTTTACAATAAACATAATTCTACCACAAGACTCAAAGCTTTACTCATTGCATTGCTGGATGAATCAACATTTTTAACTAATCTCTTGAATGAATGAATGAATGAATGAATGAAGTAAATTCTTAGCAACCACTTGTCGCCACCTCCTGATATAACTGATACAACCTTTATTTGAAGCTAAAGTCACTTTCAAAATGTTTCAAATTTTCAAAAACTCTGCTGTGCAGCTTTAATCCATTATGTTATACACATTTGAGATGTTAATGAAATAAAAGCAAATCTGGTGGCATTCAGATATATCAGAATACCCTGTGACCCATAGAAACATCTATTCTCCAAATTGAAAACTGTAACTGTGGCTATCTTGATCGACAAACATGTAATGAGGGTGAAGTGTTTATAAAGATGATAACGTGGTTAGCTGTGTTATTTTCGGCGAGGTTCATTAATGAAACATTATGAAAAAAAGTAATAACTTCCACGTGCATTGTGTTCTTGGTTCGCCATGCTGGTTTGAGTAGATAAAGCTTCATTTCCGATGTAATTAACTCATGTTGCGCAAAAGGTGCGCAAAGCTGAGCTACTTGAGTGCTGCGCTCCTGGAGGGCTGTGATTGGTTGAATGGTGAGATTCTATCTGATTGGCTAAAGAGTACGAGTGACCCACGTTGCTTTTCAAAAAATAAGTCTCAAAAACACACCAACACAAATCAAGGGCGATCCTTCACATTCACAGTCTGTTATACACTTGTGAATTTTAAACATTCAAAATTTTGTACACAGTTGTTCATCTGTGAATTGTGTTTTGCATTTGTGAAGCGTATATTATGAATATATATATTTATTTTGTGCACGTGAGTTTTTTTTTTGTGAATATATATATTTTTCGTGCAGGTGAATTTTATTTCACATGTGAATTGGGATATGCATGTGTGCATCGTGTCTTTTGTGTGAATTATTAATGAGACTGATTTGCTTCCATATAAATGTGACTAAATGAAATCTTACTATGTGCATGATTTGGCCAATGTATATGCATTAACTAGCATTCAGTAGCAGGTTCCTGTCTCAGCATTGGCGCAGTTGCTAAAAACGTGTTTAAATGATGTTGAAAGCTAAAATAAATTCTACTAATAAATGCTGTTTTGATTTTGTATTTGCAGTGTTGTGTTGGAGTTGCCCTCTTAACATCACCCTAACATAGTTTTGTTGAGTAAAATTTTTCAACAACAATCAATGGTGTTTAGGATTCATAATATTGCCATATTATGTACATACTTTTTTTTTTCCAAATTGCAATATTGCCACAATGTCCTTCTGGTTAGTGTTTTTAAAAAATGCCATGAAAACAATACAAGCAAAAAAGACTGTGTATGAACTTTCTACACAACAGAATAACACTGAACGTCTGGCAGGCTTTATTTTAATAGAATGCAGAACACACATAAAGCAATTATTCAAGAATTTTTAAATTATATGAAATTCTTTCAAAATTATATGAAATTGTTCTTAGCTGTCAATTGAAATTCCACCAGACTGGGTTCCAGTTATGGGAGTGGGGGGAAAAAAGCAGGCAGGAGACAGGAGGACAGTGGGTGGATACATAGATAATGACTAAAGCTAATGTGTACCATGTGTGCTACGATCCTGTATCTCAGATACTGTATATGATTCCACCTGGCTGTGGACTTCATTCTAAATAAAGTTTGAGCCAAGTTACCTTCTTCCAAGAATCTATGTCTAACTAAAGTAAATTGTTTTTCAAGTGTGTGTTTGTGGTGTACAGGTATGTACAGTACATACATAATTTCCCGGAGCATTCTACCACTACAAAGTATCTTCTGCCTGTATCATGATATCAAGCCAGGAATCTTTTTTGAAAATGCAAACATACATTACTGTGTACATGGATTTCTGAGGAAACAAACAACCAAACAAACTAATAAATACATAAGCAAGCAAGCACTAATCAGAGTGACATGGATCATAGAAAAAAAAAAAACTACTTTTATTTCTCAATATAATGCTCTGCCACAATAATGCACTTATTCTAGTAACTCACTAGTGATCATCAAGGTAGAAAGTAGAAACTGCCTCCTTCATGTCAAAAAAGTTGGCCTCCCATGAACTCCTTTAATGTCACTTGGGGTTTAAACACCAAGGGCAAGCTGGTAATCATTGCCTTGACCTTGCTTCAAGTGATTTCCAAATATTTGGGTCATTAATGGAGTTCCTGGGAGGCCAACATTTCAGACATACTGAGAACACTTTTTACCTTAATAGTATCCAAGCACTAGTGGACCAAAGGGGTTAATTGCATTAGTGTTGCAGGGGATTGTATGAAATAAATAAATATAGTAGTTATTCTCATAATTGTGTTCTGTCACTCTGCACAATCAAAAGTCTAGGCTTGACTTGAACGACAGTTATATTTTGGCAAAGATAACGATAATGAAAATAATAGATGAAACTATTATTGAAACTAATAAAAGTAGTGAACAATATTTCAAAATTTAATTAGAGCACTGTGGTTTAGGAAAGTGTTTTCATCTGTAAGAACAATTTTTCAGATGTGTGAAGAGACTGTGCAGTCATAGCCTAGAACATCTGGTAAGTGAGAGAAATAATTAGAAGGACAAGGGATGACAACCAAACCAGCAGTCTTTCCTTCACTGTGTCTAGGACAAACCATGTCCAGAGAAATTGCACTTCATAAGGGTTCATTGGGGAAGTGATCCGAATCCTAGTGGTATAAAATTTTCATAGCCTACAATCAATGTTTTTGTCTGTACCAATATTGCAAGTGCAAATCATTGGTCTGATTAATTGACTGTGGTTTGAAGTGATTGCAAAAGAATCCTTGGGCTGCACTTCTGGGTGGTTTTGCTTTACAAAGACAGAACCCATTTTGTTAGACATTCTAAGTATCTGTAGTTATGGAGAACTGAGAGGAAATTGGAAGGCTCTGGTGTGTGAAACATGGTATATAGTGTATTGATAAATGGGAACAATATTACCTTTGAAAAATGACATTTTTAAGTTCTATTTACAATCATGTTGCAAGCTCAAATGATAAGGATTCTACAGGGACCCATAGGGACAAAACACATTTAAAAAGCACAAACAATACCATAACTCAAACAGTGCAAACACAGAACTGAAGAAAAACCAAAAACACACAAAAAAAGTCAAAGCACATGGTTAAACAACTATGGCTAATTTAACTGCTGCTATTATTTACTATGCAACTTTCTGCTTTCATAATAATACAAAACCCAATGGTTATAATAACTTTCGTCTGCCATGTGGAAGGCCCGGGTTTGATTCCCACCCAGTGCCCAAACCCCAGCTACTAGATGCAGTGCCAGTCTGTAGGTTGAATAAAATGTGGGAGTTGTGTCAGGAAGGTCATCCAGCGGATCAGATGGTCTGCTGGGGCGACCCCTTGACGGGAGCAGCCGAAAGAAAACCTCTTGGAAACACTGACTGACGTCTCATTCATTGGTATTTCCTGGTCTGTGTAGCCGTTAGGTCAATTCAAGCTCATCACTCCTCTTACCGCACTTTCTTTGAAGCAATTCCTGCTTGCTGTGCTTTTATTTTTGCATGTGCTTTGGCTTTTGTGTGTTTTGATTTGACACTAGATGTCCATGCGACTTAGTTCACGTGTAATTTAATTGCACACTCATAAGTATGTACTAAAAAATTAAGCAACAGCTGTTTTGTACCTGAGATGAGGTAATTAATTTTTAAAGGTTGATTTTTGATTATATAATGGCGTTTTACATTTTCTAGGTACTGTAGCATATCTTCTCTTCCCGTGGGCCAATTGCGATGAAACAAACCCTACTGTATATGTTCCCTTAAGCTGGACCAAATACACTTTTGAAACCCCATTAAAATTTGTTCAGTAGTTTTCATTTACATACATTTAGATTTAGGCATTTGGCAGATGCTCTTAACCAGCGACTTATAAAAGTGCTTTGTAGTTTCTGTGATTGGATAGATCCTTACACTGGGTTACTACAGTAAGTTACTAACCAAGTACCATCTGTCAAACATTGTTGAGAAGTTTAGCCCAAGTCCTGAAGGAACAGTACTTGGGCTTAACCAAGTACTTGGACTAAGTACAGTCATTGTTTAAAGATCGACAAAGACTCAGCTGTACGGACATCTAGAGGAAGTTCATTCCATCACCTACAGTAGGTGCCAGAACAGAAAAGAGCAGTGCTTGAGGATCGAGGGAATGTGGTGCTGTGCGAGGTGTGTTTAGAGCTGAGATGAACGTGTGTGCTGGGCCGTTTTTAGCTTTGTAGACAAGTATCAGGGTTTTGATTTTGATGCGGGCAGGAAACACAGTGCAGAAGTGGAGTGGTGTGGGAGAACTTGGGAAGGTTGAAAACGAGATATGCAGACGTGCAGTTTTTATATGATGCATGTACAAACAAACAGACAGAAATTCCAAAAAACATCTTGATGTGGTCTATTACTCATCTTACGTCACCCCAAATATTTTTTTTGCAAATATCTTCAATGTACAGACACACCAACTTTACATTTTTATTATACTGTATGTGTAGATGTTTTTCCCCATGATACTTGTGATACCCAATCAAATCAGCTCCTTTTGTTTTTCCAAAAAACATAGTGTGTGAAATGCAGTTCAGCGTCATATTTATTAAATCATCAGCTTCCCTATAGAAGTCACATTGCTGTTTATTGGTGGAAATCGTCTGCTGTATGATGTAACTGCCAAAAGATATACTGTATTTTTTGCATAGATTGTCACAGCATCACAAACATGAGACTTGGATATAAATATGAGCATTTTATTTTGAGATTCAACAACTCAAACCCAACTATCATAATAAAAACGATAAAAATAGTCAATGCTACTGATTTGGTTTTTGTCAGAAAACTGACACAAAAGTGATACAAAAGAGGTTTGCTGAAAGTTTTTTTTTTCAATGAAGGATTTGCAACAATATTAAAATATCTAAAAATGTAACAAAAATTTTACTACCTCACTTTCATAACAGATATTGCAAGGAAATTTTGCATAAAGGATTCATGCCTGAAGGAGCAAGAGGCAGGAAATTATATTATGAAAGGTAGGATTAAAATGGAGAAGGGGGTGGGAGTTCATTCTTTGGATTCATGACATGATTAAGCATGTAATGTTAGACTATTCAGGTGTGTTCATGAGTAGCAAGGGATGGAATTTCATTTTAGGATAAGTGCTGCACACAAAGGCTTCAAAGTGATCAAGAGGGATCAGAGTAGTGGCATCACATCAGGATTTCATGCAGTAATTAAATCACGCAACAGAGGCATGCGTACAGTTAAATAAAAATTGTTTATCATAATCCTTGTATACTTTGCACACACAACTGCTCTAGTTTAAGATGAATTACATTATGTAGGTCTAGTAATATGATAGCAAAAACAGATGTTATAATAATATTTTCTTATTGAATTGATATGTTGCCCAGTTGTTGCTCCTGGGAATAGAAACACTGCGTTGTGATTGAGAGGCATTTATTAAAAAGGCCAACATTAATGTTTCAAGTTAAATAATTAAACAAAATCACAGTGATGCATGCAACATGACAAAAGAATTCAATCGCTGGCGTCTGTTCAGTATATTCACCAATGAATGTCATAAAAATAACTGAATTTAGTTGTTAAAATTTTATTAACATATATGGTTTAGAATGGGCGAAACATGACCCTGTATTTAGGGATGAGGACATTCTGTTGAACTTACAATATGTACATAGTATTTTAAATTTTTCACATTTTGAAAAACAATTTAATAGCAACAGTTATGCAGCATGTGTCAAATCAGGAATTTAGGTAAAGGCATATTAGAAACGCGAAACAAACATCCCATTTGAGGGCACACACTACAGGCAGTTTGGGAATGCCAGTTAGCCTAATCGACATGTCTCCATGCACACTGACCAGAGGCAGGACTCAAGCCCTTGACCATAGAGGTGCAAGGCCACAGTGCTAATCAGTACACCACCGTGCCACCTGTTGGCATGCTAGATAATATGAAATCCTTATGCCTATGTATTGCTTCGTAAGCCTTTCGCATCTTGTACCGCCCGGCACGTCCCCTGACACTCTAGGGCCCACAATCTTACAGGATACATGGGAGGCATGGATCCATGCTCTCCTCTGTTCTGGCTCCTTGGTGGTGGAATGAACTTTCCTACTATGTCTGAACAGCTGTCTCTAAGTGATGACAAAAAAACCTACAGAAACTCTTCAAGGGGTACTGCAAATAGCACTTTGTTTTTAAAAATGATTGTGTAGACTGTGTGGATTATACGAAGCTACCACACAGATCGATAGAACTTTAATCTATTACCTTGTCAGCCTATATCAGAATGTATTTGAGCCCTCAAAGCTGAATGGAGTCATGTTTCTGCCAATTTTCTGTTATTGTCGATATCGTCAGGTAAAGTGACATCAACATCTTACAAGGGGTGTTCACGACTTACCAATGATGATATGTCTTGTCAATCAAGGCATAAAACTGATTGACATTTACAGAAGGCTTCAAGCTCAGTACAGTGATGAGACCCTTTGATGAGACTCTTTGAATGGTGAAAACGTTTTAAAGAAGTCCATACGTCCATGAATGACGATCCCGGACGATGTGGCTCAGAGCTCACTGCAGGTGAACTGAATGTCAAGTGGAATGCCTGATACTTCAGAATCAACTAATAACATGTCTCCAACATGTGGAAGAGACACATCTGTCTGTGGGAACTAATCCCTTGCACAGACCTGAGCTTGTTCCAAGCCTTTTCCACATGTTCGAACCATTGAAGGAGTTCTTGGGAGGCCAGCATTCCAGACATGAAGCAGTCAGTCTGGTTATGGCTCTAGTGTACTGAGAAAACCTTCTGCCTTCCAAGCACAAGTGAAACACTGGGATAAGTGCATTAGTGCGTCAGGGAATTATATAAAGTAATAAAGACACCCCCCCCCCCCCCCCCCGGTATAATTACTTCCAGTACGACTCTCTACTATTTCTTCCCTGATGAAGTCCTTTGTTATCTTGGAAATGTGTTTGGGGTCATTGTCTTACTTTATTATGATGTTCTTGCCAGTTAGATTGGATGCATCTCTCTGTAAATTGGCAGACAGAAGGTTTCTGTAGACTTCTTAATTCATGCTGTTGTTTCCATCATGGGTTACATTGTCACGAAAGATTAGTGAGCCTGTTCCAGAAGCAGCCATGTGAGCCAAGACCATTGCACTATCTCCACCATGCTTGACAGATGAACAGAGAACTGACTGCATCAATGTTAGTGTATATGCATTGACTGTCCACTTTATTAGGAATACCAGACCAGCAGACCAGATTGGGTTTCACTTCTACCAGCCAAGAACAGAAATTTAAGGCTATGGTGAGCACCGGGTAATAAAAAAATTAGACAGTTGATGATTGAAAAAATATCGCTTAGTATTGCCAATTTTTTCAGTTTTGCATTGAAATGAGCACTGCCTGTCTGAAACCAACAACTATGCCACTGCCAATTTTACTTGCATTGCATTTTCTCCCCATTTTTATGTTTAATGTCAGCATGATTTGTGATTATGTTTGTGTTCTTCTGAACTAATGTATTTTATTTCAGCTGTCTTTCACCTCTTGTTATATTTGCATTGTGCAGTGAAGCAAAAATTTAGTCTTAAATATGGTGACCACAAAAAAAGGGGAGTGACATGACTGAAACACTAGAATACTGTAGAAAGGCTCACTAGTGTGCTTAAGAGCATGAGCGAAACTGGACAAAAGTACAATCAGACCAGAACACACGCTCTCTTCTCTTTGCTGCGCTCCATGGTGCGCTCCATGAAAACCAGATGTTCTGCTGAAGCTACAGCCATCACCCAAGAGGAGCCAGCTTAAACAATTCCATTTCAGTCAAGGCTATCTGAGCTCACTGTGGGATCATGTACTAGCAAAAAAAATTAAATAAAGGAAACTTAAATAACATTTATGCAAATTAGGTAGTCTATTAATTAGGGAGCCCCTTTTGCTTATAATCCTTGAGGATGTTTAAGAAACATCTTGTATACAGGGTCACGGAGGACTTGGAGCCTATCCAAGGAGACTTGGGGCACGAGGTGGGATACTCCCTGGATGGGGTGCCAATCCATTTCAGGACACACACATAATATGGGCAATTTGGGAACACTAATCAGTCTAATCTGCATGTCTTTGGACTGTGGGAGGAAACCGGAGTACCTGGAGGAAACCCATCAAGCGCAGGGAGAACATGCTAACTCCATGAACACAGACCCGAGGCTGGAATCAAACACAGAACCTGTAGGTGCTAGCTGCAAGCAAAATTTGGGCCAATAAACTAAGGACAGTGAAAGTTTCTTAAAGAGAATCATTACTGGTGAAACTATATGGATTTATAACTATGAGCATGAGAGTAAATGGCAGCGTATGCAATGGAAACATCCTCAACTGCCAACCAAGAAAAAGTTAAAAAGTCAACCATTAACTGGAAAATTGATGCTTACAGATTTGTTTTCTGGGATTCTCAAGGGCCAGTATTGGAACATTATCAGGAAAAAGGATTAACAATCTAGAGTGCTTGTTACAGTGACATGTTTATTGAAGAGCTGAAGATTAAACGCAGACGACTGCTAACCAGGGGTGTTGTGATCTCATATGATAATGTTCTGCCCACGCTGTTTTGAGGTGTTAAAGGATCCTCCTTAAGCAGCCATACGAGAATGAAAATTCACTTCTGATGAAGAAGTGAAGACAGCAGTAAAATTGTGGCCCGCAGCTCAGCCTAAAAAACATTTTTTAACGAGGGAATACGAAAGCTTGTTGACAGATGGACAAAGTGTATGGAAAAGCAGTGAGATTATGTTGAAAAATTTTGTCTAATCTAAATGTTCATTAAAATAAATTCTACAACCAGATTGCAGATCATTTTTGACATCTGAGTAGAATCTGTTAGCGTGAAATTAAACATAAATTGTAGGCTTGCAATATTGTAAATAAGTAAATATACGCAAACTGCTAACCACCAAAACAACAGATTATAGCGGCAATTCTGACATACTCTGTTGTTGGTAACTGTGATATGCAAATCTTTAGTTTTAATGTCAGCCTACTCTGTGATTGCTTCCATGAGATATGTCAAATCCATAACCATGCCCTTATCTTCTTTTCCATTACTTTAGTAATATCCTTCCTGTTCATTTATTACTTACCCCTTTAGAGACTGCCTGAGCATTTGCCAAATAATGAACATGCACAGAAGTTGCCAAGATTGCCAAAAAGTTTCCTAATTAAGTCCAGGACAGTCACAGAGATTCCCTCCCCCCCCAAAAAACTTCTATTTGAGTGAATCCTATTAGAATGTCAAAAAAGGTTTAGTCAAAGGATTCAATCCTTTAAATCCCTTATAGCAACATATCCCCCTTTAATAAACATGACACTCTGACTGTAGTTCCTCTCACTTAGTCTACTGGAGCACATTGTAACACACCAATACGCACGCAGCTTTATACTCCATAAAATCAGGCAACAATAAACCCTGAGACTTTCATAAGGCCCTGGAGAACTCCTTAAAAGGGAAGACAGAGACTATCTGCCCTTACTCAAAGGTTTACGTTACATATCAAGGCAGTGCAGAGCAGGGGAAATAGTTTGGTTTCGAGTGTCCTCTTCATGCAAAAAAAAAAAAAACACTGCAGTATAAATATCTATAGAATGAGGTATTGGGAGACGCAGTCTATACAGTTGCTATGGTTTCTCATACCTCATACAAATGAGACAAGATGAGATGAAGGCATGAACATGCCAAAAATAGAAGGCTTTATAAATAACTAATGAAGATCTGGCTGACTGATTCACAAACAAAACAGCAACACAAACAGATCATGCAACACTTTTGTTAAATCTAGCTCCTGTACTATATATTAGAATCAGATTTATTGGCCATGTTTGTGAACACGTGGTATAAACAGTAAAAATGGAAATGATATTCTAGGGAATTCAACAACTAAAATCATAATGATGCTACTTAAATTCATGATAGATTATGTCAGTTCTGGTCTAGGGTGTAACTTGGGGTTCAACACTGGGGGTTGCACTCTCTACCCAGAGGGTGTCTGAGGACATGCTTCTCTCTCTCTCTTTCTTTTTTTGAGGGGGAAAGAGACATAGCAGAATAATATGCGCTACATATACCAACTAGTGCAGTTGAATATGATAAACTCATTCACTTTGTATATAACAACATCACATTTCTAAGGTATCAATATTTTGTTCCATTATTTGTAAAAATGAAAATTTATCTAAAGCCTATTCAATAGTTATGCCCTCAACTATACCAAACTGCTCATGCCTGCAGTTACTTCTGCATGCTTAAGAAAACTTGGATGATGGGTTAGCTGCAACCAGTCTCACACAAGGTGTGTGTGTGTGTGTGTGGGGGGGGGGTGTTATTTCTTGCGTGCCGATTACATTGAATAGAGACAACCAACCACTTCATCATGTTTTATAACATTTGAGTAATATTAATTAATCATTATTATATTATACTGTGCGGGGGGTGGGGGCTGTACTGGCTAGTTTTGATTATTAGAGTTGTTTACAAACCCACCCCCCATAAATGACACATATTTGATATTTTACATCTTTTCATTTTCAACAAAGAAATGCAAAAATCCGGAAGAATTTGTTGGAGGGTGAGTGGAAAGAACTTTGCATCAAATATCAGAATGGGGAAGAATGTGATCTCGTTGATTTTGACCTTGGCATGTTTGGTGATGACAAGTTGGTGTAGGCATTTTAGCAAATGCTAATTTCCTAGGATTTTCACACACCTCAGTCTCTAATGCTTGTGCAGAATAGTGTGAAAAGCAAATTTATCAATCAATTAATGAATTAATCAACCAATCAATGCACTGAGTGGCAGTCCTGCTGTTGCTGAAACTTTCTGGTCCAATCTGTGAATAATTGCATGAATGGGCAAGGACACTTTGGTGATTAAAAATGGTCCCTTTGTAAATCTCATTGTGTTGCAAGAGCTGCAGGAGATATATACATCAAATGGTGAGATGAAGATGATGTAAGTTATATCCGTGCTGAAGGAATCCTTGAATAGCATGTTCTTTTGTAATCTTCTTATAGTAGTTTGTAGCACACGTGTGGAAACACTGCTGTTTCTTATTAACTGAATATGATTGCTTCAATATTTTCATGATGTTTGAGTGAGCCTACCAATTATGCTGTTCCAGTATGGAGAAAGAACAAGAGTGAACCTTACTTTGTTTAATTTTTTTCTGGACTATTATCGAATGTTAAATACAATTTAGGAATAAACTTACAAAGATTAAGAAGAAAATGTATTTCTTTGACATGGCAAAACAGATTTTATACAGAATCATTCTGCTTGTTTCTCTAGGCTTGTACATCTCCTCTAAATTCATAGTGCTCCAACATAATTAGCTCATCAATTGATTAATTGTTCACAATTAGAGAAGAAAAACACTAAAATATGCATAGCAGTGGTAGGGCATACTTCTATGCCATCAAGTCTATTAAACTGGTTAGAGCGCGATTAACTGCAAAAGACCAGCTAAAGAAGTTGCACAGAGCATTTCGGATATCTGTTAAAATGATCACACTGTGCCTTAACCACAAGTGATTTTGCCGTTGGGACTCTGTCATGTAAATCTGGCCAAATTTTTCATATTATGAGCTGTCATTTGGCCCATGAAATGGTTCCAACAGCCATAGCAATCCATGCTCGGCTCAGATTATAAAACCATTACTTCATTAGGATGTTCTCAAGGCAGTGAAACAGGACTGAATTTTTTTGTAATAGAGAGCAATTAAAAAAAAACATTTTATTGAGGTTTCTCAATTCCCTTATTCACAAGATGACTATAACGATTCACTTTAAAACCCTTCAAGCTGTTTCTATTTTCTTTTCTTTTAACGTTTAAAAATTGTTAGTGGCAGACATAGGTTATTTCGTAATGTAAACTGATGACAGAGCTTCATCTGAACAATCAGTGGTATATATATATATATAATACACATGGTATTAAATATGACAGGTACTGTATATACATATAAAAAAATCACTGTCTTTCTATAGTCAGAATACTGTAATTTTCAATGTGTCACTAAAGTGTAAAACAATCTCAGTATGGAAAACGTGACATTCTCTTCCTGTCATATGGTAGGCCAGATGGACACACCCTCTGTCCAGACACAGTGCAACCTGCTTACCATGAAACGCACCAAATGGCACAGTTCCATCGTTCCACAGAGCAGCATGACCAAAGGCAGTCTTGTACTTCTATGATACATTTTCCCTCTTCTGTGTGCCACTCTGTTACTATGCTCGCTGTCCAATAAAAATAGCTCAGATAAATGACAGCATGACAAGGAGCTGAGAGTTTCTATATTTTGAGCTTGTCTAGCATAGGCCAAAGAAAAGACAAGCGCTATGCCCTCCAGTGGCCACTGAAATACAGGCAACACCTAGCAAGTCATTAGAGATTCTGCTATTTATATTTCTCTTACTTAAAGTATAATGAAATCAACACATTTGAAATGTACTGTAGATGTTACAAACAGTGCAATTAAGTTACTTTTCAAGAAATTATAAGCATTATTATAAGTACCACCTCATAACCATATACTGTGACATCTAATCATTATCAATCACACACTGTTTCTTTTCATAAATACAAACTATGTCTATTTAAAGGAAACTCAACACTGATCCCAATAAATAAAAGCAAGTATAACTGAAGCTTGTAGTTATCAATGGCATTCATGCTGACATCTCTAAGTAATGGTTGGCCGTGATGACCTATTCAGAAAAATTCCCAGTGTCAAATTAACACCCAGCATGTTTATTTA
Source organism: Clarias macrocephalus (assembly GCA_011419295.1). NCBI lineage: Eukaryota > Metazoa > Chordata > Actinopteri > Siluriformes > Clariidae > Clarias > Clarias macrocephalus. Next base: position 36,480 of record JAAGKR010000853.1, on the reverse strand, counting down.
ACACCCAATGGTATTTATTTAGGTCCATTTGGACTCACACGAATTTGGAAAATGTTAAATCAACACTGGTGAGTTTACTCTGTATGACATGATGCCAACAGTCGTTACTGTAGGGGAGGTTAAGTTGCTGAGGACCCCAACCTCTGGCAGCATACAAGCATACATATAGCTCATCTCAAAAAATAAGAATACGATGAAAACGTTTTTTTATTTCTTTTTCATTATTTCATTTAAAAAGTGAAACTATAATAAATCTGTATTCTAGATTATTTGCATCGTATACAGTATTTGGAATATTTGAAACCCTTTTTGATTTAATTTTGATGATTTTGGTTTACAGCTCATGTGAAAGACTGCTGACTTGACAGTTGTCCAGAAGACAATCATCAATACCCTCCGCAAGGACAGTAAGCCACAGAGGGTCATTGCTTAACAGGCTGGCTGTTTGCAGAGTGCTGAACTGAAGCATATTCATTAAAAAAGTGCATATGTAAGGGAACTGTAAGGGAAAAGTGTGTTAGGACAAGGTAAACAAGCAACACGGACGATCGCAGGCTTTGTCAAGCAAAGCCAATTCAAGAACTTGGGAGAGATTCACAAGGAGTGGAATGAGGTTGGAGTCAGTGCACCAAGAGCCACCATGCACAGACATCTTCAGGAAATGAGCTACAACCATGGTTCTAATTACACAGTGGCTGTTGGGCAGAACCCATTTTCACGCGTGCACCCTGAATTCCCAAGTCACATGCATGCACACACACACACATATAAGTTTGCGGCATCATCATCAAAAACCTTTTACTATTACTCCTGCAGGCAGGTCATATCATCAGTAACATTTCATATCTGAAAGTTGAGATCCTTTAACTCCCCCATAATTTAAACCATGCAACAACTGATGCATTTCTAGTATCAAGAAATTCCTGAACCAGAGACACTGTCAGAAACGTATTAACTGGACTAAGGAGAAAAAAAAATAACTGGTCAATGCTCAGTGGTCATCTTTTCAAGAACTGAAAGATGAAATCCATATGACCCAACAATTCAGATGAGCTGAAGGCTGATATCAAAGCAACCTGGTCTTCAATAATGCTTCAGCAGTCACTCTTTGATACAGTAATTCCTGCTTGATCTAATGGAATATTCTAATAATAGGAGATCCTGAATTTTTGATTCTCATGAGCTGGACCCTGTAATCATACTGAAAAAATATATGCAGAAAATGGCTTAGAATATTTCAGGTGACATGTAATGAATCTATAATATGTGAGAGTTTTCCTTTTTTAAATAAACTACAAAAACAAAGTTACAATATTCTAATTCTTCGAGATGCACTATATACAAAGTGACACACCCAGTAATAACCTCAGCCTACAACACATATCTTTGTGTTGTGAGGAAACCACAGCACTCAGGTGAAACTCACCTAGCACAGGGAGAACATGAATGCTTCACAGATACATACCTGAGTTTAGATTCAGACTCCCAACTGGTAGTGCGAGGTGCTAACCACTAAGCTTGTACCTGTAACCCTGCTTATTTTTGTTCAGCCAATCATGTTGCAGCAGCTGTTCATCTCATGTGATTTGCAACATGTGGATAGAAAACAAATATATAGCACAATCAAACAAACAAAAAACATCCAGTGACAGTGACCAGTTGTTCCCTTTCAAAAGCTACACTTGATGCTGTGTGAAAACGCTATGGGAACATCTCTTTGTTCAGCCGGTTGTGAAGCATGTGTGTGTCAATCACGCCAAATTTTGGCTTATATAACTTCGGTCAGGCGACGTCATCTGATGAAGTACACCTGCAGGTGTGTGTGCAAGTGAATATACAAACAAAAGAAAAAGAAAGGTGTTAACTCACCGATATGGCAGAGTTTACTAAGAGATGATGGCTCTGTGTAATAGATCTCTTTTGGAGGGCGATCTCCACGATTTTTGTGTTGAGTGTCTGGGGGAAGAGCACCAGGGAGAGTGTGACCACTGTGATCTCCTCCCTATTAAGGTGTTTCGCATGGCTCGCCTTCTTTAAAAAGAAACTGCGAGCAGCGGCGCATTCGTGGGGTTCACGTGCCGATCTGGCAGACATGCATGAGACGGAATGCCCCCTTTCTCTTGCGCTCTCCCCGGATCAGGAAGTTTTGTCATGCACACTTGTAACACGACCGGCACTAGGACCTGGAAGTAATACGGTCGCATTTCAGGAAGCATAAAAGGAGACAAGATGGCGCTTCACATTGCTCAGTCATTGAGTTCGCCCATGCCTTTTCTGACGCTTCGCCGACTATTCTGTGAGTACTCACCGATTTGGGTTACTTCTTTGATTGAGTGTGTGTTGCTAGAACGCGGATTTATTTGTGTACATCCTAGCTCTTCGTGTAAGAGAGTTCTTAGATAAATTGCGTGGTTATCCTGCCTACTCGCGTTGCTTCCGCGTTTGGGTTTTCCACGCTACACGGGCTAACTGCTAAGGCTTCTGTGCTTACCCTTCGATAGCTCATGACAAGTTTTTGCGTCCACTTCTCAAGCACGCTGGTGCTTCTTGTGAATGGGCAGAAGAGAGTTCCTCTTTTGCCACAGGAGCAAAAAATAATAATTTAGAAGTTAGACGACAGGTTTCTGTCGGGTGGCCGGGGGAGAGGCCTCAACGATGGTCCCTCCTCTTCTTTGGCGACCTCCATGACAAGTTAACGCTTTCATGGAATAAGCCCTATTCATCCCCTGTTTTTGCTATTAACATCGATTCATTCGAATGTCATTGATGCGAAAGCGCAGGGTTATATGATGATGCCCCAGATTTAAGAGACGCTAGCAGGTTATCTCTCTCCTGGGAGCTCATCCTCCCTGAAAAAGCCCACACTCCTCACCAAGCCATGTAGAGTAACATCTTCGTTGGTGGGGAAAGATTTTCAGGCAACGGGTCAGGTTGGTGCTGCCCTGCACACCATGGCGGTTTTGCAGGCATATCAGGCTAACCTGCCGAGAGATCTGAGCACTGGCGGGTTTATCGACGACGCAGCATTTGCGGAGCTACGCTGAGCCACAGATTTATTTCTCCGTGCCACCAAGCAGACGGCCCGTGCTATCGGCCGTTCTATGGCTGCCATGGTTGCCATGGAGAGACGTCGATGACTTAACCTCACACGAATCAAGGACAGGGATCAAGGGGAGGGGTTTTAGGAGGCGAAGCTCTATGAGCAAGCCTTGTGAGGTTTCTCCCCTGCTGTGCTCAGGTCTGGTCCCCACGAGGCATGAGGCGCAGAAGGCGCAGAGTGTGGCGAGCCGGGTACCCCCTCGTAAAGACTGCGGAAGGACTTGCTGCGCTTCACAATCCGCCTCATAAAGACTGGACCTGAGGAGGTCTCAGACCAAAAAGAAGTCCTGAGGCTGACGTGCCCAGGACCACGGGGGTGTCTCCCCCCGGGGAGTGGCATTAAAAATTCCAATAAGGGATAAAGAATCCTCCCTGGCACACTCTGGCTCTCCACCACCACTGGTGTTTCGGGGAGCATCGGTCTCCAGCGAAATGTTAGGTGCTCGGTTCCTTCCTGCCATGTTTCAGGATGCCAAACACCTAACACCCCCCATCTAGCCTCAGTGTCAAAACTTGTGCCCCTTTCAGAGAGGCTGGCAGGTATTTCTCCGTAGGTACAAAGCAGTTAGAGAGAGGCTACAGGATTCATTTTGCACATCGTCCTCCGCGTTTCAATAGCTTGGTCTCTACTTCCATGAAACCGGAACGAGCGCATCTGCTGACTCGGCAGTTACAGACTTTGCTGGAAAATCGGGCCATAGAACATGTTCCCCTGCCAGACAGAGACCCATGCTACTAAAGTCAGTATTTCCTGGTTTCCAAGAGAAATGGGGGGTTGTGTCCAATTTTACATTTTCGTGGGCTGAACATCAAAATGTTGACAGCCAAAGTGATTGTTTCTCAAATCCAACCAGAGGATTGGTTTGTGACAATCGACCTGAAAGACACGTATTTTCATATAGACATATTGCGACAACACAGGAAGTTCCTGAGGTTCGCTTTCTGGGGCGAACCTTACCAGTATCGGGTCCTTCTATTTGGCCTAGCCCTTTCACCCCGCACATATATAAAATGCACAGATACAGCTCTGGCTCTATGATTCCAGAGCATCTGTATTCTGAATTATATAGACAACTGGCTGATCCTGGCTCAGTCTTAGCGGCTAGCGCTTCGACATCGAGATGTCGTCCTAGCTCACCTCCAGTCTTTAGGATTGAGACTCAATGCCAGGAGAGGCGTTCTCTTTCCTGCTCATAGGACAACGTATTTGGGTGTCATTTGGAATTCGATTACAATGCAGGCACAGCTGACTCCTGCGCATGTCGAATCCATTTTCAATACCCTAAAGGAAATCAGGCTAGACCAGAAAGTGATTGTTCATTACTTTCAGAGAGTTTTAGCTCTCATGGCAGCTGCATCCACGGTGACACCTTTTGGGCTTTTTGTACATGAGATTGTTTCAGTTGTGGCTAATTTAATCCAAGAGCCAATCCCTTGGATAAAATAAGAGGCAAATAAGGGTTATGCACCAGGGGCTTCATACCCTTTCTATGTGGTTCAGACCCCGGTTTTTGACTCTGGGTCCTGCTCTAGATCCGTGTTGTCGTTGCAAGATGCTAACGACAGACGCTTCCCTCACAGGCTGGGATGCGGTCTTGGATGGCCGTCCAGCCCAAGGGATCTGGAGAGGTCCATGATGATGGCTCTTTTTCTGGTCCTGAAATACTCCCTCCAGCAGTTGAGAGGCTACCATGTCCTAGTGCGGGTGGACAACACTTCAGTAGTCTCGTACATAAATCACCCGGGCGCACTGTGCTTGCGCCGCTTGAACAAGCTAGCGCACCATGTTCTGCTTTGGGCACAGGACAAGTTTCTGTCCCTCAGGGCGATTTACATTCTGGGGCATATGAATGTGGGAGCAGACTTGCTATCCAGACAAGCTGTGACACATGGGGCATGGAAACTCCACCCCAAAGTACTCACTCACTCACTCATCATCTATACCGCTTTATCCGGTATTCAGGGTCACGGGGGGCCTGGAGCCTATCCCAGGAGACTTAGGGCACATGACAGGGTACACCCTGGACAGGGTGCCAATCCATCGCAGGGCACAGACGCACACACTCACACTCATTCACACACAGAGTGTGGTTCTTGGATCTAATATCGCTCCTCGACGGCTCACCGTGGGTGATTCCAGTGAGGAGGGATCTTCTGTCTCAGGCGCAGGGGACAATATTTCATCCCTGGCCTGAGCTCTGGAACCTTCATGTCTGGCCCCTGAAGGGGAACAACTAAGAGATGCTGGTCTTCCAGCCAGCATAATTGAAACTATTTGAAGTGCTAGGGCTCCCTCCACTAGTAGAACTTATGCCCTCAAATGGAATGTGTTTGAAAGTTGGTGCATGGCAAAACATGTAGACCCAGTTCACTGCCGAATTGTTTCAGTGCTGGAGTTTCTGCCAAAAAAGTTTTCCTCGGGTTTATCCCCCAGTACTCTCAGAACGTACATAGCCCCTATTTCGGCTTGTCATGTTCTGACCGATGGGGTTTCTGTCGGAAAGCACCCTTTAGTTGCCTGTTTTTTTTTTTAGTTGCTCGAAGGTCTGATTGACACCACTAGAGTCAGCGCCTGTCAGGCTTCTGACTCTTAAGATGGGTTTTCTTATGGCCATTAGTTGGAGATCTGCAGGCTTTGTCAGTCTCCCCATCCCCTGGGCTAGTCAAAGCTATTCTGGCTCCTCAGCCGAACTATCTTCCGAAAGTTCCATTCTCGACCATGCACCCAGTTGTTCTCAAAGCCTTCTGTCCTCTGCCTTTTACAGCTCCGGAGCAGGAAAGACTTCACTTACTTTGTCAGATTTTATAGTTTGGATGTCCATGCTACTCCAGGCTCGCGGGTCCTTGAGGCAGCATCCCAAAGTTATGTCTGAGACTTCTTTGGCTATTGTGCGTACACGCTACACAACCTGGGGATCTAGGCACTTGCAGTGCAGCGGCGTTGGTATTCTTGTTTTCACGTTTTCACGTTTCACGCAGCATCGAGTGTAGCTTTTGAAAGGGAACATCTCGGGTTACTTTGCTGTAACCCTGTTCCCTGAAAAAGCGGGAACGAGATGCTGCGCTCCAATGTCACACTGCTGGCGTGGCTGGATGTCCTTTCAGACAAAAATTTACCCAAGGATGTTTCCGGTTCACTCCTATTTATAACATGCAGGTGCACCTCATCAGATGACGTCACCTGACTGAGGTTATATAAGCCAAAATTTGGCACACACACATGCTTCACAACCGGCTGAACAAAGAGATGTTCCCATAGCGTTTTCACGCAGCATCTCGTTCCTGCTTTTTCAGGGAACAGGGTTACAGCAAAGTAGCCCGAGACTTTCTGCAAGTAGAAATGCCTTGTTAGTGAGTGGGGTCAGAGGCAAATGATTAGTATCTAATACCTATCCTTTATAATAGTGGAGAGAAGAAACGCATCGCTAAAAACTTTTATGCATTGAGGAAGATTTCCTATAAAAATTGAAGGAAACTGACAGAAGCAGAAATGTCTGGGTAAAATGGACAGGTTGACAGAAATTTGCCAGTTGAAAATTAGAAACTATAGTACCAATCAAATGTTTGGACACACATTTTTATTATGTTTTTTATTACTTTTATTATTATTATTATTATTATTATTTTATTGTTATTATTATTTTCAACATTTGGCAGGACAATGGGTTAGTTGTTAACACTGTTGCCTTGCACCTACACGGTTTGATTCCCACTTCGGGTCTGTGTACATGGAGTTTTCATGTTCTGCCCATATTTGGTGGGTTTCTTCCGAGTGCTCCGGTTTCCTCCCATAACCAAAGACATTCAGATGTAGGCTAATTAGCATTTCCAAATTGCCCGTAATGTGTGTGTGTGCCCTGCAAAGGATTGGCACCCTGTCCAGGGTGTACCCTGCCTTGCGCCCTAAGTCTCTCCAGCCCCCCCACAAACCTGTATACAGAATAAAGCTGTATTGAAGATGATTAAGTGAGTGAATGAGTTTTTAAATTGTGTTATTATTACCGAAGACACTGAGCTTATGACAGAACAACTATGCAATTATTTAGTCATTTAATGTGTTAAATAATTGAGAATATGTTTTATATTTTCAATCTTTCAAAGTAGCCACCTTTGGCTTTGATGATAGTCTTGGCCTTCTGTTAGTCAGCCTCATGAGGTCATCAAATGAAATGGTTTTACAACAATGTCACCAACAAAGCACCCCAGGTGTGTCTAAATTTTCGACTGTACATTGACAATGTTTCTTCAATCTGATATAGATCATTCTTATATATTTTCCAACAGTTCCTGTTGAAGTTAAAAGTTTATGTACACTTACTGTAGGTTAAAGTCATAAAAAAAGTATTTTTTAACCATGCAAACAGATTTCAGTTTTTAAAAAAAAGTAATAATAAAAAGATGTAGTTTTGGCAAGTTCCAAACCCCCCTTATACAGTATAAGGGAACTTAGGGCACAAGATGGGCCCCTTGTTATGGACAGACACCCCATCCAGGATGTATATGTCTTGTTCCCACAACCCTACACAGGATGAATTTGATATATAAGATATACAGTATAATGGATGCCTGGATAGATGGATTTAATGAAAAGAAATAAAATAATAAATTAACATATATATTTTAATTATATTTAAAGTTCTATTTAAACACTATGTATGACTTGGTCAAATGCTGAGCCAGTATGGACCTTAAAGCAATACCAAATCACTGCATGTAAAAATGAAAGAGGGCTGATGCTAACTTGATATTAGTCTTTCATATGATATAAAGAGTTATTTTTTGCTTTGGATACCTGCATATTGTCCTCTGTAGAGAAAATGAAGTATAATGTTAAAATACAAATTCACCTATACAACATTTTTTATAACATACAGTAAAAATAAATCAGAACTGGGGAATCAATTAAACCTTGCTAGTTGTCATCAAAGGTGATGGGAGCACAGATGTGCAAATTAAGGGTGTTGAGATGGCCGTCAATTTCAGCCCAAATGAGAAATAAGAAGCAGACTCTTTAGTAGTGAGATACCAGGAATACTTTGTTCCTTGCTCTCTTTTCAGATCTCTTATTCATTCCTTGTAAAAGGCATAAGGCATGGCTTATTATCCCTGCAGTGGACATCATGTCTTAGATTCTATCAAGATCTTTATGCGAATCTCACATCCAAGTCTTGTCCCTGCTTGATTCCCTCCACTCACTTAGAGGTGAAGACTGGGGGCATTCATCAAATTAATCTCATTCTGCAGTACGACTGAAAGAGAACTCCAGTCCCTTAAAGCATTTAAAAGGTTAAAAGGGCACACATTAACACCATGTGAATAGTGGGGGCAGGGCGGAATGGACAGGACCCACCCTTTGGCTCCTTTTTCAAATTAATTTGTCAGACATTCCCCTTCACTTTCTTTGTTCCTTTCTTCACTTCAGGGAAAATTTGCCAAGCCATTTATGCTTTGAAGGCATGTCTGTTTTCCAAACTGTCAAAAAACTTCGCCCCATATTGGCCCTTGTCCATAGTTGGCGGCCAAAATCTGGGCGGCCTCATTATGACAAAAAAAAAAAAGGCCAATAATCACAGCAGGGTGTGCACGGTGAACCATTTCCTCATATTTGATGGTAAGGACACACCCATGTTCTAATTCACCACTTTAGGACAGCAGCTGCTGAAAGATAAAATATTATTTATTTATATTATATTTAAAATATTAAAGATCTATTAGTTTACAGTTTGTCAGTTTTTTTTTTTTTTCATTTCTGTTCATCAGTTGTAAGATGAGGCCAAGTTTTCCTAATAACAAAAAAAGTTTGTCAGGCTGTTTTGTATCACTTGTAAACCAGCTGCAGGAGAGCTAGTAGGGTATGAAGAGTGGTGCCTTTGAGGGTAAACCTTTCCCATCTGATTGATGTGAATTATGTGTTCACAGGTACAAGGACTGGAATTATCTGAAGACTGAAAGCCAGGGATTGCTCTTCATGTCCTGTTGCTCTTTTTCACTAAAGAGTCAGGTCATGAAAACCAAAAGAAACAGGTGATGGTTGCTTATTTTTTCGAATTTCCCATCAGATGCCTGCTTTTTAAGTGGCAAAATTTTTATATGTTCAATTAAATTGCCAATAAAAGAGATTTTATGAGTTTGAGAGCACAATGAAAACCTGGTGTGGGAGCATGTTCTGAGCTGATCTTAACCAGGCTTATAATCTAATCAAATGTACAACCCAGGATATGAAAAGAATGACAGACCTTATTTTAAGCGCTAGCACATCCTGGAAAGGAACCAAGAAGAAAGGCAAAAACGATGGCTGTCTTATTCCAGACGTGGGGTGGATGAACTCAGTGACTGCATAACGGGTGGTTCAAGGCCCTTGCTGTCATCACTTTCAAAGAGGGACTCATAAGGATGAGAGGAGAAGCAAAACAGCCGAACTCCTATCATGTGTAATAATTTATGTTCAGATGAGATCTTCCTTTTACAAGTATGTGTGTGGTGAGTACAGATAATGGAGCCAATAAAGTAGATTTGGATTTGATTAAGAATGAATGATTATTGGAGCTTAAAACACTGAGCAAGTGTCAGGAGAGGACTGGAGAAAGCTAACTGTATTTTCTTACAAGCTTGAGACAGATCTATTGTGACTTTTCTTGTATAGCAGCTCAGCAAGCCAACAGAATAATGCTTTTTAAAATACTTTGTCTTGACTATGTTTCAAACCAGCATTATGATCACTTGGACAGCACACTGCAAGCATCTGCAATGTAGAGGAGCACATTAGACATGAGGAAAGGAATGACTATAACTGGCCTGGGGCTGGAACTTAATCCTACTGAAAAGTCGTTGTTAAAAAGATATTGCATTCATTTTTGTCCTTTTTTTATTATTCTTTTTTTTTTTACAGTAACTAGCCAGGTAGGTGGAAGATGATAGAAAGTGCTTTTCTGTGAGTGTGTTACCCAGCATCAGCATCAGTTTAAAAAAAAAAAAAGGGATTTGTATGACTTAAAGAAAGCATGCAATATAATATAATCACATCCAGTATAACAGACGGGTGAGATTTGGAATGTGGCCATTTTGGGAATGAATTCATCCCAAAATATAACAATATACAGTATTTATTACCAGTACTGGTTGAGCGCATGTGCAACCAAAGATGACCAAAAACATTTTTGTCTAATATCAGAAACTTAAAACTGTTATCTTGGAATGTGATGTTGTAATGAATAATACAAAGTCTGTTTATTACGTCATATGGCATTACATTTTTGACCTTGTTGATTCTTGATTCTTAAAAAAGGAAAAAACTAAATATAATCTGAAATTAATTACAATAAATTACAATATTTCAACTAAATAAATGTTCCTTTAAAACACAGCTAAATGATTAATTTATACACTCACCAGCCAAAAATAAGTCAAAGTCAAAAGAGGGCTGCATTATGCAAAGAAAACAACTAAGGAGACTTGTTAAGATCTGTCCAAAGTTTTATTAAAACCTGGAAGGATAGTGCTGAACAGACAGCTTTGCAGAAGAAATGTGTTTGGGGGAAAAAACAAAATGATTGATCATTTAAATGCTTGGTGCAGCTGTATTGTAAAAAAAAAAAACAACAACAACAACAACAGGAGAAATCAAAGCTATGTTTCAGTAAAAGTGTCTTCACATGCATAATGTGATGAGAGCAAACAGGATTGGGACTAAATGTTGTGTGGCCATAAGAAAACCACTTGTTAGTGAGACTAATTGGGAAAAAGGCTTCAGTTGATGACCTGAATGAACTGAATGACAAGGGTAATAACGTCAATGCATTTTTTTCTTCTCTGATGGAACAGGCATTTACATTTAATTAATTCAAATATATTAATAAATTCATTAATTCAGATAGATTATTATTATTATTATTATTATTATTATTATTATTAGTTGGTAGTGCTTAAAATTTTAAATTTTATTTAATATAAAGCATATTCCTTAATCATTATTTAATATATAAGCATTCCCTGTAGATTCATTTTTAACATATGGGTCGCAGACATGGTATTTCAGAATTTCCTTTCCACTGCATACATGTGAATCGTTTGATTCCATCATGAGCTGAGCATTTGAATGATATGATATCTATTTCTTAACCACACTCACACTAAACAACAAATATGACTTCCTGAGCTGTTCCACAGATAAGAATCTACCAATATCTGTCTTAGAGAATTATAATGAGTCTGATTTAAACTTATCAGTTGTAGCTTAGTGAGGGCATCAGGTCATCAGCGTCAGGTAATAAAATATAATGTGCCCACAAAATGGGGTAAGAAGAGATAAAAATTTAAGGCAGAGGACTCACTCACTGCAGTGGCAGTAAAGAGAATGTTTGATCTTCTCTGCTGTCTTCGGGTTTAGTTTTATCCCACGGCCTCTGTGTCAGAAAGTTATGACTTTGTGGTACCTAAATCATTAGATTGAGGGCAACAGATGGGTTAACATTTTCCTAACTGCGACCAGTTTCTGATGATATACCAAGATTTTTGGATAAGATAAGCATACTTTCAAAATAAGTACTAGTTAATGATTAAAAATAGTGCCTCATTATGACCTGAAACTCATCAGAACTTTATATACACCTGCAGGTTCTTGTGCATCCTTATTGGCTAGATAACTTCTGACGCCTTATTTATTTATTTATTTATTTAGTTATTGAGGGCAAGAGCTATTTCAGACTTTTTAAAGCAAATAGACGTTACATTTTTTATGTGGTTCTTTAAATTTTAGATCTGGCTATATTAAATATCTGTGATATTGTTGATAGGAGAATGCTCGCATACTGAACATGGGTCATACAAAATATCTATGCCATCTTCATGTTACAATATCCGATTCTCTATATTTATTTATCTTTAACTAAAATATTTTGTCATTTTGAAACACCTCTCAGTTTTCTCAGGCCTAAAAGGAAAAAGTACACTAGAGAATGCTGATAATCCATTCGGCCAGACATTGCACAAGATCATATGTGATGCCCAAAATGTACTGGTTTATATTACATGTTAAATATTGTTCTAGATTTGTTTGCTCTGGTGGTTTAGTAACCTCACTCTCCAGTGTGTGTGTCTGTGCAGCTCTTACAGCAGCCACCGGTATTCACATCTTGTTGCTGCTTTTGGAGAGTCCTGCATTTTGAAAAGGAAAAGGATAGTTCACACATCTCCCTTACACACTCCCATAGACTAGGACACTTCCTGCAGAAATGTTGCTGTATAAAATTCAGGTGGGCCACCTGGCTGTTTCAGCCAGTCTTAGGGGAAAAAAACCTTCATATTTTTATCAATAAGCCTTTCAGTCTTCTGTGTACTAGTCATCAGAAAAGTGCATATTAGAGCTATTATCATGGTTTGGTTCGGGTCCAGTTTCCTGCCGCTGCCGAAGAAAATGTGCTCTGAACACAGGTCTCATTTCATTTCTCCTCAATGTGCTCTGACCTCAGCAGACATGATTACACGGCAGCTGTGACTGATAAAATGTACTGTGAAAGCATGCTCTGAAATTACACAACTGGGTTCACATATTGATGTCTCATTCCGTTCCATGTCCTCGGACTGGATTTTGTCATGACTGAATAAACCTTTACTGAGTTGACCCGGGATGTAAAGCAGTCCAGAACAGGACTTGCTTCATGCAGCAACCTGCTTTGTAGGGACATTGCCTAGCAATGTGGTAGACCATCTCTCAAACATTTCACATATACACTACATACAGTAGCTCACAAAAGTGAGTACACCCCTCACATTGCAAAAATTCTAATTAAAATTTTATTTGTCACATACACAGTCATGCACAGTTACGATATGCAGTGAAATGCTTATGTCGGAGCAGTCGTGACGGCAGCCGACCTCACTGGCGCCATCTTGGAGTAACCAGTTCAGCAACCTTTTTATTATATGTTCTCAAGGGACAATACTACAGAAATGAAAATTGGATATACTTTAGAGTAGTCAACATGCAGCTTGTATAGCAGTCCAGAGTTACTGTCATCAACATGCAGTCTTTATTGTCTAAATAACAGGAAAGGGAAATGAGTACACCCTAAGTGAACATGTCAAAACTGTATCCAAAGTGTCAATATTTTGTGTGAGCACCATTGCTCTAGCACGGCCTTAATCCTCCTGGGCAATGAATTCACCAGAGCTTCACATGTTGTTGCTGGGATCCTCCATAATGATATCACAGAGCTGCTGGATGTTAGACACATGGTGCTTCGCCACCTTCCGCTTGAAGATGCTCCATCGGTGATCAATAGGGTTCAGGTCTGGAGACACACAGTACACACACACAGGAACATAATAAATAGGGCATGTGACTTTGCATGGTTAATGATGTACAGTACAGCTGTTATCACTTAGGGTGTACTTACTTTTGTTGCTATTTTGACAATAATGGCTGTATGTTGAATTATTAAATTATTTATAACAGTAAATATATACTGTTATACAGGCTGCACATTGACTACTCTAAAATATATTAGTTTAATTTCTATAATAATGTCCTTTGAGAAGATATAGTAAAATGTTTGCTGAGCTTTGTACTCACTTTTGTGAGTGGGTGTAGTTAAACGAGATAATGTTACAAGATAAATACTTAATCATACAAATGAGCAATGAATGCATTATTATTATTATTATTATTATTATTATTATTATTATTATTATTATTGTAAAACCTTGCCTTTCATGATGGCCACTGCAACTTTCTTAGTGATGTTGAACTTTTATGGAACAAAGTTCAACAGCACCTCCAGTGGTTGTAGGAAAACGACTCAAAATATCATGCATACTGTAAGCAAGGCCTAGGCTTGTTTTTTTTTTTTTGTAGCTCAGTGTTGATTACAGCAGATTGTTCATTAGCAAAACCGGGTGAAACAGAGTGAGATAGAGTCAAACGCTCCTTGGATTTGATCTTCATTTTGGAAGTATATTTTTCACACTATTTCTCTGACATATACAAACACATCATTATTATTATTATTTTAAAAGCTTTACCGTACTGCACAAAAGTCTTGAGCCACCCCTTGCTTTTTCATATTTTGCTTGTAAGAGCCAGACTTTCTTATATTTAATGTAGGCTTGAGTCATAGTTCTCCAGGCTTCCTGAACATCCTGACTTTTTGGCTCTCCATATTTGGCAAGTTTTTGTCTTTCTTTTTCAGTCCAGTCCCTGTACCTGAGTCTTTTCAAAGGAATGTTTTTGTTTAAGCCACACAGTGACCTATGAATCATCCAATCATAACTTAAGGCAATGTCTAATTCAAGTGAGAAACAGGTGCAGATGATGGCAGATGATCAGGATGGTGATTAGTGTACTGGTGATGCTGAATGCTGAGTGGTTGAAACAGAAGAGAGAGGAAATGAGGTTGCCGCTGAGGTTGTTAAATAAACAAGGCATTTTTAAATTGCATCCTTAGGCACTTTGTAGCCTGTTAGAGTAAAATGAATGTGCACATATTTTACATTTAATTGCCACTACATTTATATTCAGCCATCACCAAAATCATCTGGTTACACACTATATTAAAGCAGTTTAAACATTCGATTACAGTCCCAAGTTTTTCCAATTTTAACATTGACTTTTTTTTTTTTTTTTAGCTTTGTACTTTTGTGCTTTGGCCACTGTTCTTTGTTTAATCTTTGGGTTTTCCCTACATCAAATTCATTTATTTATTTGTATTTGACAGTTGCTCTTGTTTTAACATATTTGTATCCCATATTGCATATTGTAAATAAATGTCATTTCACACATCTTCTGCTCACTACACACAGCCTTGAAACAGTTCCAAAAAAAAAAAAGAAGAAAGAAATTTCCAGCTTCATATCTGTCATTAAGCTTGTGTAATAAATTGCTCCACATCATCCTTATTATGCCAGTGAAACATTGTGGTAAAATGCATTCTCGCCTCTGTTATCTTAATTGTCATGTATTAATGGATATTCGATTTTAGCTCTCCAGTCAAATATCATGACCAGCCATTTATGCTGACTGTCTTCTAGCCAAATCTCTTCACTGCAACTCCATCTTCTGGTTTATGTGGGAGATGAAGTTTGACTCCTCTGCATCAGGCCTGGTTTGACCCTCAGAAGGGTTATGGTAATCACTGCATGCAAAGCCTTAATTCCGAAGCCAAGGCACGGTTTTTACTTAGATTCATTCCCAGCTTCCTGGCTCCTTACGCTGCAAATTCTCTCTACTTTACCTCCAGCCGTGGGACCAGATACAGAGGGAACGGATAAGAGTGACATTGTAATGAGGCTCAGGCTCTCTGATGAGATTCAGGCAAATCAGGCATTGTTAGTCCTTACTGCTACTTAACCCTGAAGTAATCACAACTGACAGAGAAAGAAAACAATGATCAATTTATAGGACTCAATCCCAGATAAAGTAGATTACATTCTGTTGTGAAATATTTTAAGGTTCCAATTACCTATTATACGGCTGATCAGTATAGTCAAATTGTTATCATATACAGTACATGTACAAGATGGCATATATATATATATATATATATATATATATATATATATATATATATATATATATATATAGTGGTATTCCATAGAAGCTGCAATTGAATAGAATCAGATGTTTGTACTGTTTTTTTTTTATGTTTATTTTCTATTTTACCTTAAATCAATACATTCAACATTGACCATTTCCTAACTGAGCATTACTTAATGTATCAGACCTGATGTTGTTACCTCCTTTAGTGCAACAGTTGTTCTGGGCCAATTAGACTTCTGCCTTCAGATGACCCCAATGAAAAAAGTTGAGTGCTGTCTGTTTTGGAGTCACCTTCATGATACATATTGCCATTATATCATATAAATGCTTTAAAGAATTGTGATGATATATATATTTTTTGACATACTGTTCACTCTTATTACCCGCTGACAACAAGACCCTTATTGATAACATTGATCTCATACAGATGACCTCATCTTGTTTATGTTTTTGTGTATGAATTATTATATTTAAACATGACCAAGAAGGAGTCACAAAAGCCAGAAAAATGAATCATGCAACAAACCATCAAAAATATGACATGATGAAGCTCAGAGTTTGTTTTATAACTTGGAACTGACAGCACAGATAAAGAGATATTGCGCAATTTATCATTATGGATAGGAGGAGAGTATGCATTACGCCATATGTAGTCTGCTGTGTTAGTGCTCTTGTGTTTTGACACTGTGCACTCTGTTGGAAAGCATCTCAAGTAGGTGAAAAGAAAACTTGTGTGTTTTTAGTCTTTCTATACAAAATAGAGAGGCTGCATGTTGTGGGATGCACAGCACAAGCTGAGCAAATGTTATTACACTAATTTGAGGAACAGGATCATTTAATCAAGGAGAGAGAGAGAGAGAGAGAGAATGCATTTGTTATGCTGCTTTAGCTGACAAAAATGGATCATCATCATACAAAAATATCACCAGATTTAATTTCTAACGCACACGAATATCTTTTCCGTTATTTCAAGATGCAGTAAATTCTATTCATTTAATTTCTAAAGCTTGTCTCACTTGACATAAAGAAGCTTTACCGTGACAGATTAATATGGCAACAAAGCCGAGGCCTACTTCATAGATCGCGGCGAAAAGGAAACGAGAAGGAAGCAGTGTTCGCTCTCTGCAGGCTAACGCAGAAATGTTGAGGGATAGCCTGCAGTTGCCTGGATCCCAGTTTTGTTTCTGGTCTGTTGCTGATTTGCAGCTAAGAACGCTGTGTTCGTTTATTGATGCTTAATTCCTGTGTTGTATTTTAATCTGCAAGAAATTCAAAGCAGGTCATTTCAATTCCCTCAAACTAAACAAAATCCTCCTCTGCATAAAGTCAAGCACCAGTGGATTCAATATATTGTTCATAAACCTCTGATGAAAGTTGACATTTATGTTGACATGCATAAATTATTTGGGCCTTTCTTCAACTGGGGTGGCAAATGAGAGGCATGTATTTATTTTTGTAAAAGTACTTGTTTGTTTGTTTGTTTGTTTGTTTGTTTGTTTGTTTGTTTGTTTGTTTTTAATAAAATGTTTTGCCAAGCATTTAAAATTTGTTCAATATGTTGTATCTAATAAAATAAAAGCTTAAGAACATTTTGATTTTATATCATTACCACTGTATATATATATTTTTTTTAGCTATTTAAAATGTTTTAACACTGGTGACATAACTAGATGTCTATGGTGTTACCAGTATTTGTAATAAAATTTTGGACTGTTCTAAAATGTTGCAACTTTAGGTTGTAATTAATAAATTAATAAATTATTTTAATCATTCAGTTTCATTGATTTTTAATTTTTAATTTCTTAATTGTACAACTTGGGCCCTCCCAAAGGAGAATAGATATTTTTTTAAATTTGGATATGCGTAAAAAACAAACAAACAAAAAAACAGGGGAAATGGACTGTCGTACCTTTATATTCTTTATTCTAAAAGATTAAAAACCATTTTATAGTCTAAGACATTAAATTATAAGGTTAAATACCTCTGAAGGACTGAAATTCCAGCTACACTTTAAGGTAACTCACAGATGTAATATAACACCACAGACTTCACATTGCATAAAAGGTTTAACAATCAAACGTTTATTGAACAAGATAATAAAATTAATGAATAGGATTACAAGAAGCATCTACTCTGATTAGACAACATTCAGATTTTTTTTTAAATACAATAGTTTGATAGTGCTCCTTAGATCTTAAGAGATTATATTCTTCTGTCTTATGAAATCAAGTTCTCCTCCATATGTTTTCCACCTTTTTTATGAAAAGTCAATCTGTTTTTGCAGAAACTCTGTAATTTATACTTCTTGATCAATTTTCCACAAATGATCCATGCATAAATTTATTTGACCCTCTCTTTTTCCGTAGCTTTTTCAGTTGTCAGTAAGATTGCTTTCTTTCTCGGTGGATTTTCTTTTTTCCATGGATTTTTGATGGCAATACATCACAATATTTTTAAGCCACATGTCATCACTTACAAATGGTTAAGTATATAATGTGAATTATTTACATTTAAAATGATTTACAGTTACAATCTCTTTTATTCATCATTAAACCTGACTTGAATGTGCTGGGTATCCATCCTCATTGGACTATCTGAACTTAATGGTGTCTCTGGTGGAGTCAAGGTGCCCTGATGTGACTCTCTTTCTTGCCATGTATTCTGTCTTGCGTATTCTCCAGTTTTTCCTTGCTGCTCTCTTTTCCCCTCTCTGAGAGATCTCCTATTCTCAGTCTTTTTTTTTTTTTTGCACTGACTGTTTTTTAATAGGTCTACTGTCTCTATTGAAGTTACTCTGCTCTTCAAATTAGATCTGCATTTCTGTGATGTTTATAAAGGCACTGCTTTTCAGCAGCAGTTAATCTTGCCATATCTGACAAGAAATACACAATTGATTAAAGAGAAGAAATATGATTATGAATGTCCTATGTCTTTTATTAAAAATAGAACATTTCTGGATGTATATCATCTGTGAAGTTACTATAGAATCTGTCTTGTTAGCAGGAAAGACAGTAATAACATACACAGTAACACCACAGACAAATTAGCCTAAATCCAGACTTTTCTAAAATCGAGGCTGCTGTCATGATGATCTCAAGATCAGGGGACATTTTGAAAATATTATTGTATTTGTTTGATTAAAATGTCAGTTACTTATTAATTCAAGAAAATTAATCAGAAAGAATGTACTCACCATGCACCCCTCAGATCAACCACCAAAATCTATATTTACAATGTAACCACTTTATTTGTGTTTTTATATATAGAAACATGCATATTTTCTTACAAATTCAATCTCTCAAACTTAATTAAATATGTATTTATAAATAGAAAATACATATGTATTTTAACACATTAAACAAGTTAATTATTATTAACAAAATGTGCACTATTAACAGTGTGCATATTGTGTTTACTGAACCGTATACAAATATGCAAACATTTTATGACTTATTGGTAGTTAAAGTTTATTTAAACTGTTGTAAAGTAGAGGGACACCACTTGCCATCACAAAATAAGAATGGCCCATTTATGATAGATTCTTTTTTAAACAAGCAAATTTACTCAAAATAATTTTTTTTAATTTAAATTAAAAGATGAAAAAGCAGGAAACAATTGTTTGTCCTAACTTTCAGAATAGTCTCCTGATGGAAGCTCCCTCAAGTTTCTAAAAATTCACAAGTTACTGTTGGAAAATTATAGTGTTATAGCATTATTATTGGAATTATTATTATTATTATTGAAAATATTACAAAAAAGGGGGCATGCTTGGAGCTTCCTTTAGCTCAAAATATCATGTAATACTTGACATGTTACTGGGGTGTGTATTTGCACATGGTTTATGGCTATTCTCTCTGACTAAATCCCCCATTAAGCATGTCAGTGGAAGTTTCACATCCTCATCCAGATTAAGGCTTCAGGGACACACAGCACCTCAGGCCTCCTGCTCTCTTCCTGCCCGAACCATGGACTGGCTCCTGCCTTTGAGGTCTTGCTATTCTCTGATCTGTCTCTTTGAATTCTGCTCCATGACCATGATCTTTTCAAGAGTCTTTAAAAAGAACTGCAACAAGATTGGAGGAAACACAATCTGTAGTGAAGTGCATTGACCACAAGTACGTCTGACTCCTGGCTACCATGTTTGTGTGGTGATCCTCAAACTGTAGCCCAAACACACCAAGAAAGTGAATATTCTACAAATATCCTATAATTGCTTGCAAAAATATTGCTTGCTACATATGTATCCAACAAATTTTTTTTTAACTATCCTAGTGGTCCATGTGAAATGAAAAAGGCAACAACTGAAACAAGATTGCTATAATAGCCATAATTAAATGCTTAGCTATTTAAATATCAGTGATAATTTAATATTAGGAAAAAATTATTAATAGAAAAATATTTAATAGCAAACATTCAGTTATATTTAATAGAAAAAGGTCCATAATTTAATTAAATAATACAATCGAATATAATTTACATATACATTTAAATACATTGTTTGTTTATATAGGTTACAGGCTGAAGATTGGTGTTTGATAAGCTCCTTTTCCAATCAATGAAATTTAAAACAATAGTTGTAATAGTGGCTAATGCAAATCATTTTTATGATGGATATTGAAAATAATCTTTGGAGTTAGACTTTAGGGAGAGATTGATTGTGAAGACATTTTTGTCGAATGACATTTCATTTGGTTTGGAAATGAAATTTGGCCAATTCTTGAATTAAATTGTCCACGATATCTAACTATGATGAGCTTATGCTATTTATCCACACAGCAAAATTCCCAGTGTTCAATTAACACCATAAAGTGGTCAAATAGGCCCGGTTGGATTCTTACAGTAAATTCTCAAAGTGCTATATCAACACTTGAACTATTACAATGCAGTAGTGAAGGTATAATATTTAGTGTCACAGAAGAAGAAATGTGTATTTCATTTAAACCTTTTAGGCTGACTGCACTGGGGCTCATTTAAAACTTTAAGAGTTCACTGAAATCCAACTGGACCTACTGTATATAAACACTGTAGGGTGTTAACTCAACACTTTGGGTGTTAATTGAAGATTGTGGTGTTTACTGCATTAATGGCTAAATTCAGAGTTATTGGTATCGCCAACAAAACATAAACACCACGGCATCAACTGTGTGCAGTATGACTGCTAAATTACAGCACTTGGCCAAATTGGTCTTTGGAAAGATTGATTGTACACATTGAAATATAGTCATTTGTGTGTGAGTTTGTATAGTTTGTTTCAATTTGATAAAATATGGATTCCAATATCTATTCTATTTTTAAACTGTCTTCATTGACTGATGGTTGGCTGTAGTGACCTATAACTTCATGCCAGCAGTCATTATTGTAAAAGGAAGATACATTCCTGAGAATTGATTCCAATGTACACAGCTGAAAAACCTCTAACTCAACAGCATTCCAGCTGAAGGTCTGTTTATTTTGTATAGCTTATTTTATTGTGTTGTGCTGACCAATTAAAATGTACCGAGCTATAACTGTTCAACAGTTGATTTTGAGAGAGAGAGAGAGAGAGAGAGAGAGAGAGAGAGAGAGAGAGAGAGCATGGTTTCACCTGGTTGTCTTAGCAACACCTGTGCATGCACGACTGACTCACACCCTGAGAATGTAACTTGACACCATAGTGCTGCATGAATGTTTAAATCTTTTTTTTTTTTATCAGGTCCCAAGCAACCCTTGATATCTCCAAACTGCTTTAACCAATCTTCTCCATTTAAAAATTAAACAAGGCAGGAGATCTGGCTCTCAGTTTAGATATATTTTGTGGAGGTGGTTGCAAAATCGAATGTGCCTTGTGGAAAGGGATACAAAGACTTTTTTTTTTTTTTTTTTTTGTCTATCGTAATAACGCCATTATGGTCTATTGAGTGATTTTTGCAGTAATTTCAGGGCCAGTTTTGAACGGGGTTAATAATTTTGAATTTATATCATTTTTACCAGTAGAGTTTTCGTGCTCTTCAATGTAATATGTCCTTTTCTGTCTGGACCAAAAAGGAGTGAGATAGAAGTCAGGGAAGCAGTGTGGTTCGACATGGGTACCAAATGCATCCCCATAAATCGAAAACAGTATGTTTTGCACCAAGGTTAAATTTTGAGAAAACCATTAGTAGGATTCCTTAGAAAATAGTAACACACCATTCCCAGTGGGGAGGAGAGATGAGGGTGTCCCTACTACTACTAAGAGGATGAAGAATTTTTTTTTTCATGTTTGTGGGTATAACTACAGTGCCTGTTCTAGTATTTATTAAATATATGGTGAATTTTGCTTTGCGACTTGTCATTACTTTCAAAACCATCAATGGTTTAAATAAATGTGATGTCGTTATACACATTTTATTACACAGTTATTGTACTTTGTTTTATTCTAAAAAGCTCAACTAACAGTTATGTGAGCCTCTTCAAATAGAACTAAGTATAATAAATGCAAGCGACAGGGAGCCAGATAACAGCTTTAATAGCAGAGCTGATTTGTAGATCATCGTTCTTGCCCTGTAACCGTAGCCCTATTTGTCTTTTGCCCTATTGGAAAAACTATGTTAGCTTGTATATAAAAATAAACACACACTCACCTTTTATTCTGTTCTTTACTTTTTCACTGTTCCCTTTGCGTTCCTGCAACAAAATGTACATTTGAGCATGAGGTGTTAAATATTTTTAAAGCTCGATCATAAACTTACACACCCCTTGCTTACTTGCTCATAATGTAATCCTGAACTTGTTCTAAAAGTTAATGAGGTCTTGTGTTAGTCGTAATTTCGCAGCAAAATAAGTAGTAACTAAATAAGTAGTATTTGCTAATTTGACCAATTCCTGGTTACTTTTTAATACCCACATGCCGTAATCACCCAGCTAAAATAAAATCTCTCTAATAAGAATTAATACTTTTGATAAATTTGTTTGTAATTTCAATAGAGTAGTGTTTTCCCCTTTTAATTTCACACAGTTTCACAGGATTTTACATGTTTAAAATCCTTAATGTTCTGACAATAAACTCATCTAAATATTTGCCCAGATAACATTTGTTATCCTTACTCAGAAAGAGAAGCACTCATTTAGAACTGCTGCCTCGATTATTGATTTTTCAGGGAGCAAAGGTTGAGGACACTTTTTCAACTAGTCTCTGACACAATCTGGGCAGTAAAGCGAATTTCCATCAGTGAGAAGGAGTGACTAGAGCAGAGGGACTGAGAATGCACTGCTGGCCAGGCACCATTTCCTTCAGCTGAGAGTGTGCAGCGAGAACTCACTTTTATGAAGTTATCCAACAGTGATCCACTAAGATAATGTGTTTTGAATTTCATGTCTTTCTGTGGTTCTGTCTCAATATGGAAAACTATCTGCAACTTTCAACAGCATAATTCTGTAATCCTTTATCACTGGACCGTGTAAACCATTAAGTCAACAAGAGTTCCTAGTAAACACCATTCTCTGCATTTTACACTTATGGATGATAAAGAGCTTGTACAGAAAAGTGACAGGTAATGAAAATATGGTCTTATGGTTTCTGTTATCTTAGCTTGAGACTGAACTAAAGACATTTCCCATGCTTAGTTTCCTAAACTAAGATTAAGTGTTAAAGTTTAATAGTCTTAACATGTTGATTAGATGTACAATGCAGTGAAAACGATGTTTTAAGGCGACAGAAAATCATGCAGTGTTTTTTTTTTTTTTATTGTGTGAGGTCTATTAGTAAGACTGATATTAGGAACTGTTAATAGCTGCTTGGAAAGGGCTGCAATGTGGCTGTAAGGCTCCCTGCTGCCAAATGCTTGCAGGCTAAAAACTGGGCCCCTGTGTGTGTGTGTGTGTGTGTGTGTGTGTGTGTGTGTGTGTGTGTGTGTGTGTGTGTGTGTGTGTGTGTGTGTGTGTGTGTCACTGATAAAAGGTGACAGAGAGTAAGCCTGACTCTATTCACATCATCTAAGCCTGGCATTAGCATATCTCAAATAGCATGGCCAAACGTCCCTGACCACCTGTAGCTCCACTGAATCTCAATGCCTCTGCAAAAAGGATCTCTTTTCTCACGATGTCTTAAAAATGGAAAGCTGAGAATAAAAAGAAGAATGTATGTATGTTTGTGTAGGTAAATGGGTGTATATACATATGTAAGGAAGAGCAAAAGGCTAAACACACTCTAACCTCTCTCTCTCTCTCTCTCTCTCTTTATATAAATATGTGTGTGCATATATATATATATATATATACACACACACACACACACACACACACACACACACACACACACACACACACACACACACATGGCTTGTGCTCATACGGCCTGTAGAAGTGTGTTGGGGAGGTGGGCTATGGGGGAGTGCCAGTCCAATCAGGGTGCCGCCCACTGCAGAGCAGTTGGCTGTGGTCTGGGGAGGCAGGTCTTAGTCAGCACAGGAGAAGACTGTGGGAGGTGGAGTGGACTTGAAGTGCTTGCTAGGGGGCTGTCGACTGGTAAAGCCAGCAACCCACTCCTTCATATTCCTAAGGTGCATCTTAGAGAGCCTAGAAAAGAGCAGAGCAGTGAAAGACAAATCATCCCTCCTGGAAGAGCCATCTGAATAACTGAAGTCAGTCAGGAGACTGCTATATTGGAAGACTACCTTGCAAAACTAAGCAAAAGAGGGAATCACAATCTACACTGCAAAGCTCTGCGTTGATTCATCCATCATCAAATTCATCCATTTAAGAGGATAAAAAAGGATTACCGTATTGCTGGCCTCTTTCCCCTAACTTTGATAAACTGTAAATCTCAAGAAGCATGGCTATACATAAGAGGCAATTGTGTATGTTTAGCTCACTGACTTTGGCACTGGGACTGGTCTTCTTCAGTTCAGCCACCTTGGCGGAGGAGTACGACTATTACAGCTGGCAATCTGACAACTTCCACAACGGTCGTTTTTATGCCAAGCAGCCACAGTGTGTGGACATCCCAGCAGAGCTGCGTCTCTGCTACACAGTTGGCTACAAAAAGATGCGACTTCCCAACTTGCTGGACCACGAGACCATGCCTGAGGTGATGCAACAGGCAGGCAGCTGGGTGCCCCTCCTGGCCAAGCGCTGCCATGCAGACACACAGGTGTTCCTCTGCTCACTGTTTGCCCCGGTGTGCCTGGACCGGCCCATTTACCCCTGCCGCTCTCTGTGCGAGGCCGTCAGGAACAGCTGTGCTCCTGTCATGGAGACCTATGGCTTTCCCTGGCCTGAGATGCTACAGTGTGACAAGTTCCCAATTGATAACGATCTCTGCATCCCTATGCAGTTCTCCGGAAATCATGCCACTCAGACTCCAGGTATGAATCGCAAAAGTTTGAAAAATTGCTTTTCTTTTTCAAATACGTTTTCAGTGAGGGGGAAAAGACAGAAAGTACAATGCTACTTAGCTGTGGTAAGTATATGCGGAAAAATTAACCAAAACATTAGACAGGTTCTGATATAAATGCAGAAGTTATGTCAACTCTTTTGAGTCATGTAACGGATTGGATTCATACAGAAAACTTTTATGAAGTTAATGATTTAACAAAATAAAATGTCTTTGAAGTAAAATGACACAAAACATCTAATTAAAAAAACAAACACACATTAATACAGTGAGTAATGAATGTTCATTTTGCTCCATAATTTCTAACAACATGAAAAATAAATGCCACTAGAATATAGCAGTAATATTTGGATCAATACAGTAGCATTGAAAATATTAGTAACATTTCTATGATTAAACTCAAAATTTGATTTATTTACTTTACCTTAGAGTAATGCATTACAGAATGATGGATTACTGGTAAAATATGTTCTTTCTTTTTTTAATATATCTTAGACAAATTGAAAATCACTGGAAGTCCTGCTTACTCCTTCTTTATTTTCTCTTTGTGACCTGTGTCTTTAGAATGTGAAGGCAGGGAATTCACTGTACACTTAGAGAGACAAAAAGTACTTTGGGCTTTCACTATCTAAAAGTTAAATCTCATTTGGAATGTGAAGGGGCAACTTCTGTTGTGTCTGGCCTTTCTCTCTCTCTCTCTCTCTCTCTCTCTCTCTCTCTCTCTCTCTCTCTCTCTCTTTGTTTTTGTTTAAACAATTAGCCAGGGAGCCAATTACTGTGGGTCACTAATTAGTTTGAATAACTATGCTTTACGTAGCTTCACTGAATATATAAGGACCAACCATAAAAAAGTGGAAAGAAAAGGGAAAGAGCTGAGAAGGGGAGTGTTTAAAACAATCATCGGTTGTAAGAAAAAAGCATGTTCTTTGTCAACGTTCAGATAATGTGCAGAACATGAAAATAAAGAAAATGAAGGGGCGGCCAAAACGAAAGACATACACGGTGAACTGTTTTCTTGTACTGATAGAAACTGTGATGCAAATGCCTTCAACTCATTATTCATTTTTTTTTTTTTTTACATTTTTGATAAGAATGAACTAAATTAATTAATAATCAGAATTGTATTCAGTTAGCCCTGGTTATCTTCTTTAATATACTGTGTCCAAATGCTAAAAGAATACATTCCAATAGTGGTAATAATAATAATAATAATAATAATAATAATAATAATAATAATAATAATAATAAAAAACCTTGATATAGTATTCATTTAATGTTTCCATATTAATTGCACATATTTTAATTAATAATACATTTTGCTTTCACCGATCAAATACATATGCTTTGAGTATAATAAATATTACAGATCTCTATGTATATACTTATATGTTATTATATAGATATATTGTGCTCAGTCTGTTACATTAAATGTTCTCAGTATGGTCACTTTTGCTGCCGATGAACCAATCAAAAAAAAAAAACTGTACCGTTCACCCCGACTTTTTTTTATTTTTATTCACAAACCATGTATCTGTGTGTCCTGAGTGACAAAAGCCAAGAGCATGTGGCAAGTCTGTAAGTGAGGAAAACATCAATCTTACTGACTTCATGCTGTAAAAATACAACTGTTCCAGTGTTATAACAACCAGAAAGAATAACATGGTAATTGCTTTCGAAATGGAATTCTGTTCATCACTCTGCTTCTGGTCTGACCCCCTGCTAACCCAAGCTATAAGCAGCTTGACTTTGTTTGCAAAGTTAATCTCAGAAATCTCTAAGACTTTGATCACATAATTTTGTGTAATTCAATAAACGCCTGTGTCCTTTCAGCTATATTTCTGCAGTGAGGCCCTTTAGCCATTCTGTAATTACACATGTCAAGATAAAGGTCCAAAGGTATGATGGCTAGTAATATAACCACGGAGTAACATGCCACACCTAATGAGTCAGGCAGACCACGGCCAAACATTTACACTGATGTCTGTTTTGCTAAAGGGGCATGATGATCAGAAAGAAGATAGCATGGCGACATGAGCGCAAATAATATGGATGGCTCTGGCCTTTTACTGGCCTGTTGAGAGCTCCATTACACAGTGAGCTAAGCAAGGTGGAGGGGGGTTTCTTCTGTGGTCTAAGGTGAAATCCTCCGGGGCCAGTTCACAGCCAAGATCTGAGTTCCTGAATAGGTATCTGGAGAGTACCATGCCTAAATGATGGATGCATAGTAAATGGCGTTACAGTAAGGAGCAATGTGGGTGGGTGAGGGGCTTCAGACATTAATTACAATAACAGAAGAACATTTTTCAAGAGTGAGGCATGCTTATTCTCTCAAAGATTGACAGAGGAACCAATGTGATGCCCTTTTGAAAAAGGTCATCAATTTAGCATGTTTTATATCATAAACATTTTATCTTGACCCATACTGTTATGAATTTAGAATTTAAAAGTAGAAGAGTTCGTCCCGTATTCCCTTGTATAATGGGAGTAATCCTTGCGGAAAACGAAACCTAACAATGAACAAATAAATGAAACATATAAAATTTTTTTTTTTTTAAATAGGTTCGTGATGAAGCTTCTGGGTGCATTGAGTTGAATGAAATTCTGTAAATCAGATAACATACACTATATCATATATATCATATGCAACAAATGTAAAAGGTACCACTGTAACAGTCACTTCCACAAGCACTATAAATTATTAGCTTCGTCTGGTGGAGTTATGGGTAATAACGTTTTAATGTGATCTACTCAGCCTTCGTCACTTGCAATCATTTATCTAATGGGTTTTTAAAGACACATACAACAACCAAAAAGGATACAATGCTAAATGCTTGGCTGAATCAATTACAAACAGCTTGAGATGGTCTGCTAATGTAAGTCGATCACTAACTCCACACAGAAACGCAGTTTGCAGAATTCCCAGTGCTGGCTCTTCAGGCAAATGCTTTGGCTTTACTTCAAGAAGGCAGCCTGCCAATAAACCACCCAGCAAACGTGAATAAATTACTCTGCAGGTCAAATAAGACATTGCAGTTTCAAGAGTGTGGCTGTCAGACAGTGTGAGAGAGTGAAGCCACTACGTGAAATGCCACAGTTCTCTTCAGTCAGAAAAAAGATTGTGAGAGTGTCACCCGCTAAGCCACTGTCCAGAGTTTTCAGGGAATGTAGAGGAATTTCGGCTGCTTAGTGCCTACGAGGGGCTTTAACCACCACTCGCCACCACCCAAGCAATGAAACCTACCGAACTTTAACCCTTCATATTATCTGCTGCAGTGGCTGAGCTAGTGACAAGGGTGATAAACTCTGACCCTCATTTCTCAACCTGGAAGAAGGAATCAGGAGGGAAGGGGGGGGGTGGGGGGGTGTAAGTGCTTAACCCCAGGCACTTTTGCTTTCTTAGGTGGGTTCTTGAAGTTTTTGATGAGTGCTCAGTGTACAGAATAGAGATGCCAATATTACAATAGTCATAAAGATTGTATTTTTAGCTCATAGAAAACAGCCAATCTTTATCTGGTTTCTGCTTGGAACATGAAGGTCCCTTGTTAGTCCACTGGATATTTAAGGGTTAGTACGGAAACACTCTATACAGAACCTTCAAACATGCCTACCTGTCAATGACTTTTACAATACAGAAATTTACAGTCAATAGTCTTTTACTTATTACAATGCCTAATACAGTACGCTAGTAGGCTAGGGTACGTCTTTATTAACTAAACCTCACAAGTCCCTATAGAACATTACTGTAACAAATTTAACATTCATCAAATTATTTAAACCCACATTGACTTTCATTTGTGGAACAAAACTGCTTGAGTTCGTGGAAGAAGCCTGAAATGACTCACTACAGAGGAAATGAAGCATCCAGTTGCCTGAAGCATTCCCTCACATTATTATTCTGAAAGCAATGGATTAAGAGCTATTAGCCTTGGCCTTTAGCCTCTTTTTTTGAGAGCAGCAGTGGTGCGCTTTACATGCCTCTCCGTCTCTCTGTGCAAAACGAGACCCCATTAGAATGCACAAACACACACAGGGATTGCTGTGAAAGCACAACAGCCTCTAACAGTCTGTAAAAAGCCATAGCTGAAATAATACATTATACATTTGACCTATTGTTTAAAGGGCATCAATATAATATTTTCCATTAACTGGGATTTAACAAATACAATTGTCTCCATTTTTGCCTTTGTCAGATTTCCTCTTGTTATTCTACCCACCTGAAAAGAAACATACGACTTCAGTTGTCACCCAGTAGTAGCTTAAAATCAGCAAAAAAAGTGCACATTTCTGTGGCAGGGTTTTTTCCCCCCATGTCTGTACACCAAAAATATACACATATCTAAATTCAAATATTTTTACCACCTTAATTGCTAGGCAAACATTGCACCAGACTCCTGTTCTGTGTATCCTCCCCACAGAAAATAGCATCTGACAAGACGAAAGTCAAAAAGTGTTTACAAAGTGGTTAGTGCTTCTGTGAACCTGACTGCAGACCCAGATCATGCTGTAGCTGAATTATACGAGACCAAATATTGTGTCTGTCCTGCATGAGAGACATAAACCCACTGTGTTAATCAAATCATGAAAATATATAGACAAAGTAGGACTGCCACATTATCTTCAAAAAGAGTCAATTCATGTGAATTTTCCCCCCTTTTTCTCCTGGCAGCTTCAAAAGCATGTCCACCCTGTGACAATGAACTGAAAGCTGACACAATAATGGAGCATTTCTGTGCCAGTGACTTCGGTAAGTAAGATTCTAATATTGCCACACACACGCACACACACACACACACACGCACGCACGCACACACACACCACACACGCACGCACACACACACGCACACACGCACGCACGCACACACACACACACACACACACACACACACACACACACACACACACACACACACACACACACACACACACACACACACACACACACACACACACACACACACACACACACACACACACAAACTCTCTGTAGAAAAAAAAACTGTCCAGGATTTTTGTACCTGCAAATTGTTCCATACAAAGTGTGATTTATCTGCATTCATACTTTCTCTCATGTGGGAAAATTTGTCAAAATTACAATGCTGCTTATAGTATTTTGTGTGAAAAAAAAATAAAACGGTATAATAATATCAAATAAATAAATAATAATAATAATAATAATAATAATAATATTATTATTATTGTTATTATTATTATTATTATTATTATTATTATTATTATTATTATTATTATTATTATTATTATTATTTGTGGCAGCAAATCTACTCCCAAGCTAGTACATGCATTTCTAATCCCAAACCCGTTTAAAAAATGGGAGGGCTAAGAAAGAAAGGACATTTGGTGCAAAACCTGTGTGAGATATTGCAGATCAAATAATCCAGTGTGGCTAGTATAAAAGGGAAAAAGCCTGAGAACTATTATTATTTTTATTTATATATTTTTTTT